>JAOTOM010003472.1:0-159241 GCA_034440615.1 Ashinkailepas kermadecensis
GTACTCACGCAGCGCCTGGCTGATGGCCGTAGCCAGGTCAGTGTCACACCCGCCGCCGACACAGCGGCGGTAACATGGTGGTACTCACGCAGCGCCTGTCTGATGGCCGTGGCCAGGTCAGTGTCACACTCGCCGCCGACAGAGCCGGCCGGCCGCTGGTCACCGGGCAGGGACGGGTCGCTGCGCCGCCGCGGGGTCTTGCGGCGCTGGCCACGCCGCTTGGACGGCGGCGACTTTTCGGGCGTGGTGCGCTGAGCCTTGTCCTCCTGCGGCACATATGGCCGCGCTCCGAGTCGCCACCCACAACAGTCGACTCCGACTGACCACCAGCAACACAGCGCAAACCACACCAACGCCGGCACACAGCCGCCAAACGCGACCGGCGCTATGGACAGGCTGACGAGTCGGCTACGACAGCGGAAGTGCCTGAGACACAGCTGGATGGGAGGCGCGGACAAGCCTTCTCAGCTGCTGACTCGCCCAACGCCTGTCTGTCGACCTCGTCCAGTTTGAAGGTGAAGACTGTCTGAGCGGGCTGGGGCAGCGTTCGCAGCGGTGGCTTTTTGACCAGAGAGAAGTGTCGGCATGCGGCGAGGGGCGGCCCGTTTGCGCCCATACCTGCCGCCCACGGTAATCTCTCAGTCCAGGGCTACAGTGAGCCCGCTGTCCACACCAGCATCCTATGGCCTCTGCCAGCCTACACGGAGACGATGATCAGCATAGAAAACGCTTGGGAAAATGCTTAGCCTGGTAAACTAAAACACATCGGGCACTGTAAAATCGAAGTGGTGGATGCGCCTTGCGTCAAGAAGTATTGAAGAGAGCAAGTATTTCTTGAAGATGGAATTTCAGGGAGTTTTCAAGATTTTTTTTTTAATACGTTAAACAGTTTATTTTAGGCTATTTCCGAACATTTGGTGCAATTCGTAGGGGCCTCGTTAATGTCATGGACCAACTAGCATCTGAACTTCGTCAATGTTCCCTGCCATGGATCCGCCACTGGCCATAGCTTCAGCTCAGTTGGCATGAGCTGAGAGTTCATCAAAAACACCTCCGACGCATACAATGAGCTTAGAGTAACCAAGCGCCAATTTGCACGGCAGGTTCGGTATTTGCGTTTCATAGCGTATTAGACGGCTTTAAACAGCGAACACTTTCAACTCCCATTGGCCAGGGACCTATTGTCTGGGAGCACATTGCTAAAAAACATTAGCTGTAATCTCATAATGGCATGTTTCGTGATTTTGGTCGTAATATGCATGTTTATGTTGTAAATGCATATTCAGCCCAAACGTTGCAGAGTGCCAAAATTTTCACTGTCTGGACGCGCCTTCCACTTTCTTTAACATTGTCCACCACAAATTCAACATGGGGACAAAATTCACAACCTCTATCATCTAGCAACTCTCCGTACACTATAATATCGGATATATCAACACCCAACGTGACTTCAGCGAACAAATAAAAGCCCACCACGAAAAAGCATTGGTAAAGTTAGAGAACATGCCCTCCTAAATTCCACTTCGGAATCGACCACGCCAAGACGATAATTTATCCATTTGACTGGATATACGACAAGCCATAGTTCCAGAACTGCAGTTCAAACGGTTAAAAATGCAGATGAAAAAAACGCAAGGGATGGAACAAGCTCCTCTCGTCACACACAGAATGACTGAACAAAAATACACAAATAAACCGTCGGGTTAACAACACACACACCCACGAAACTGAACAAGCCAACTGGAGCCCAGATTGATGGCTGCCTGGGGCTGGAGCGCTGCCAACGCACCCATGTGGTCGCGGACCGAGGAAGGCGTCGGCAGGACATCCGTGTCCACTAGCAGGAGGAAGGCGGCGGTGCAGTCCAGCGAACCGGTCACCAGCAGATGGGTCACACCAAGGTCAGACGGCACGCGAAGCTCGCCCACCGTGGTCACCCGCTGCAACACAGCACCAGTCAACTGAGGTCACCCGCTGCAGCACAACACTAGTCAACTGAGGTCACCCGCTGCAGCACAACACCAGTCAACTGAGGTCACCCGCTGCAACACAGCACCAGTCAACTGAGGTCACCCGCTGCAGCACAACACTAGTCAACCGAGGTCATCCGCTATAACACAACACTTGTCAACTGAGGTCACCCGCTGCAGCACAACACTAGTCAACTGAGGTCACCCGCTGCAGCACAACACTAGTCAACTGAGGTCATCCGCTGCAGCACAACACTAGTCAGCTGAGGTCACCCGCTGCAGCACAACACTAGTCAACTGAGGTCATCCGCTATAACACAACACCTGTCAACTGAGGTCACCCGCTGCAGCACAACACCTGTCAACTGAGGTCACCCGCTGCAGCACAACACTAGTCAACTGAGGTCATCCGCTATAACACAACACCTGTCAACTGAGGTCACCCGTTGCAGCACAACACTAGTCAACTGAGGTCATCCGCTATCCCACAACATCTGTCAACTGAGGTCACCCGCTGCAGCACAACACCAGCCCACCACAGTCACTCCAAATCAATGTAGGTGGTGTGATATTCTGAAACACATGTGTGGAAACACCAAGCACAATGCAATTTCGCTGCCCGTTGCTTCTGATAGTGAAGCCGCTAACGAAGGCACAGAGAAGGCAGCACGACTACCTAAATATGTTTCACTTACCCCGTTTACATGAGCAGCAAAACTTGCGAATACGATGTGATTCGGAAAACTTGCGAAAATAATGCTCTTGTAAACGGGCTTTTGCGTAGCAAAACATGCGAAAAGCGTAACGCAAATTTACGCTTCGGTAGGTGGAAGTTTGTGATAAGCGCCAATCATGAACAAATAACGGTACGGCTGCACGGGTCATGATACTTCTTGAAGCTATTCCCTGCTAAGTTTTGAGTAAATTTAGGGTAATTATGAAAAATAAACGTTTAGTTTTTAATTATAATTACAAACCTAGTGATAAACACAAAAAACAGACACGTAACAGCTGAAAGCGGCGCTGAGACGTCACGTTATTCGTGCGTGCCCGAATCGTGAGTTTTACGATGTGGCGGAGTGTTCAACCTGCGGATATTTGACAGCGTTTGGGTTTTGCTGATTTATCTCCTGGATTGCGTAGTGAACCTGATTTACCCTGTTTATTTGACTATTGCACATTCTGGAACAAGGCCGTCTGGAACAATGTACCATTACATAGTCTGGAACCCATACTATAGAACATAGTCTGGCCTGGAAACAGTGCACCGTTTGATTCACGAAGAAGAAAGGGTTATGTTGTCATCGACAGCGTGTCATCGGCTACGTGAATCCTTCGAATTCACAGATTCCCTATATCTCTGCCCAACAACCTCTAACTACGTGGATCATTGATGATACTTTGTGCCTGTGTACGCCGTTGCTCGAAGCAGGTGCGTCAGAAGCGTAAAAATGCGCCAAATATTCGGAACTTTTCGCCACATTGCGTCAGCCGTCAAATCGCAAAAATCCGATTAGGTGGCTGCTTTGCTCTTGTAAACGGGCCGCGCGATCGGAACTTTTGCGAATCGACCGGATCGGAAATTTCCGTTTACGGCTGACCTGCTCATGCAAACGGGTAACTATCTCTGTAGTTGTTCCAAACATAAATAACCACGAACATAACGCAAAAGTTTCCATGACATTCCTCTGTCTGCTAGGAAATATATATATATATATATATATATATATATATATATATTATATATATATATATATATATATATATATATATATATATATACATATATATATATATATATATATATATATACATATATATATATATATATATATATATATATATATATATATATATATATATATATATATATATATATATATATATATATATATATATATATATATATATATATATATATATATATACATATATATATATATATATATATATATATATATATATATATATATATATATATATATATATATATATATATATATAAGAACGGCAATAATACACTTACATAAAGGCACACGTCAGGGTGTAATACTTGACTAGCGTACTTCAACAGAACGCTTTGTCGTCATACAAGCACTATAAAGGCACCGTGAGGGCTGCGAGCAAGAGCAAAAAGTGGACTACGGGATTCTTGTGATACCGGAATAGGATCGGGCATGGCGCCATGACCGACAAAGAACGCCATTGGTGGGGGTCTCAGTCACTGTGGGAGGCGTCACCTATCATGACCCGACGAGGGAAGGGCCGCTTGAATACAACCCTTTCTAGAGCATGGTGTGAGTACTTCAGACGACAGTGCGTGATTGGGGCTGATTCCTTGTGAAGAAGGTAATGCTGCGGTAAGGTAAGAAGGCATAGCTGCGGCAAAAGCTGCGAAGATTTAAAAGTTTGAGAGTCGCATTAGGTCGAGTTGCTAATAAGAACGTTTTCGGTATACATATACACACATACACACATAAACATATATACATATATATATTTATATATATGTATATATATATATATATATATATATATATATATATATATATATATATATATATATATATATATATATATATATATATATATATATATATATATGTATATATATACACATAGACATATATATATATGTATATATATATATATATATATATATATATATATATATATATATATATATATATTCATATATATATAATATATATATATATATATATATATATATATATATATATATATATATATATATATATATATATATATATATATATATATATATATATATATATATATATATATATACATGTATATATATGCATATCAATATACATGCATAGACGGAGAGACAGACAGACAGGCTACAGGTATGTATGTACACGTATGAGAACAAAATCATTCGAGTTTTGCTTTCGCTTGTAATAGCCCCGAATAAGAGATCATCCACGACACATTAAAAAACGTTTGCCGGATTTCATGTAACCCCGGCCAGCAGTGTCATATGTAAGACATTTTAAACGCGTTACTCGCTCTCACATAATCACGCATACCATATTTGCACTTGCAGAGTACCTTGACATAACAGAATACTCTGCCCGAGTGACCTTGGCACTGGCCTTGTGCAAGCACCAATCGGCGTGCGTCCGTGAGGCCTGGGCCAATGAGTGTCGAGGTGGCCTGAGGCGGTGGCGAGCGGCACCGGCGACCCGTCAGTGCGGCCGAGCCTCGTCAGTGTCACTGCCACAGCCGGGTGCGGCCAGTGGAGATAGTGGAGTCCGGTGTGCGACATGGCGGTCAGCTGGTGCGTCTGCTCGCTGCTGTGTCTGGTGGTGGTGGCGGTGGCCACCCGCGACCCGGACCCACCCACCAGGAGGCTGTCAGCCGCCGCCAGCTTCACCGACACGCTGCAGCCGCTGTCCTTGGCGTGGCGCGAGGTCTTCTATCGGCTGCCCGACCACCTCAAGCTGACGATGCGGCTGTGCGACGGCCCAACCCGCCGTCTCATGATGGAACGCCTGACGCGGACGCCCGGGCCGCGCCGCGCTGCAGAGCTGGCGCAGGAGCTGACTCACATCGCCGACCAGTGGCGCATCGACGACGGCTTCGTCGTGCAGGCGCGGCTGGCGTCGCTCGAGTCGGCCGACGGCGAGGGCAGCGCGGCAGGCGGCTCCACCGTGTCTGCTCAGAGCACCACGCGCTGGCCGACGGTGGTGGCCCCGCAGACGCTCTCCTCCGTGCCGTCTGTGTGGCGGCTGCTGGCCGAGGCACAGTTGGCGGCCAACGGCAGCGGTCTGTGGCGGCTGACGCGCGGCGCCGGCGACACACTCGCTCTGACCGCGGCGCTGCGCATCCAGCCGAACCAGACTGTGACGCTGCTGCCGGTGTACACGTCCGGCCGGCCAGACGCGCAGCCCCAGCTGATGCAGGTGACGTTCGGTCCGCACGAGGCGACGTTGCGCCAGCTGACGAGCCTGCCGGACGAGCTGCTGCGCACGCTGCCGGTGCGGCTGGCGGCGCGGCTGGCGGCGAGCACAGCGACCGCCGTGGCCGTCGAGCATGCCGGCGACGTGACTGTAACCGGCCTACTGATGGCGGCAGTCAAGATGGACGACACCCAGCTGGAGACGCTGGTGAACAGCCTGCTGCAGCTGGCCGTCACGCATGCCGAGCTGGAGGCGCTGGCGGCTACAGTGCGCGCCCACTGGCCGGACGAGCAGACCGCCTGGTCTCCGACACACGTGAGCGTGATCACGGCGCACCGCTGTGACCTGGTGGCGCACGTGGCAGTCACGGCGCTGCTGCGGCTCCAGCCGGCCACCGTGGCGGCCGTGCTGCGCCGCTGTCAGCAGGTGTGGCCGCACACGGCCGACGGACCCTCGCCGCTCGGCCGGCACGTGCGCACCTGGCTGCTCAAGGCCAGCGAGCAGCGCCGGCCACTGTCGACTTGGACGGCAGACCAGCTGATCGAGAGCGCCCCGCTGCTCAAGGGCGCACTGCCCGAGGAGCTGGCGCAGATACCGGCCGACCGCCAACGCAACGCCTCCACGGCGCTGTCGTTCGCGCGGCTGGACCGCATGCAGTCGCAGCCGCTCCTCGACCAGCTGCTGGCCGACCCGGCCACGGCGGCCAGGGCGAGCAGCCTGCACGAGCTGGCGCGTCACCTGCAGCCGGCCCATGTGCGCCTCCTGCAGCCGTTCGGCGCCGAGCTGCTGAACGTGGCCAGCTGGATGCTGGACGCGCGTGACGGGAGCGACCCGTTCGCGACGCACCTGCAGGCGCGCCTGGTGCTCGACTGGCCGGGCGGCGCCAACGTGTCTGTGACGGCGGTGGCGCGACCCGGCAAGTTATTCTACACGCTGCTGCTGCACGAGATGTACAAACTGCGCGGCCAGCCCCACTTGTGGCGCAGCCCACATCTGCTGGCCGAAATCTCGTCGCCGCGGCTGGAGTCGATGGCGCGCCGCCTGCTCATGTCGATGTTCATGGTGGAAGGCCAGCGGCTGTGTGCCGGCTGCCTGAAGGGTGTGCCGGCCGAGCTGCTGGGCAGCATGACCGACGCCAGTCTGACGCAGCTGCGCCGCGCCGGCCTGCTGACGGCCGACACCGTGCAGCTGCTGCTGCCCGCCGCCGACTACATGCTGGCCGGCAAGCGTGCCGACCTGCTGTCGGCAGTGCGACAGCTGCTGCGTGCCGGCTCCGCGCCGCCGCTGGTCGGCAGCCGGCTGTGGCGGCTGGCCACGCCGCACGACATGACTCTGCTGGTGCCGGCCGTGCTGGCACGCATGGAAGCACTGTCGCAGAGCGCGGACGCCGCCCATCTGCTGGCAGCCGCCGCCAAGTACCCCCGCCGTCTCCTCGCTGAGGTAGGTGACACGGACGCCGCCCGTCTGCTGTCAGCCGCCGCCAAATACCCCCGCCGTCTCCTCGCTGAGGTAGGTGACACGGACGCCACCGTCTGCTGGCAGCCGCCGCCAAATACCCCCGCCGTCTCCTCGCTGAGGTAGGTGACACGGACGCCGCCCGTCTGCTGTCAGCCGCCGCCAAATACCCCCGCCGTCTCCTCGCTGAGGTAGGTGACACGGACGCCGCCCGTCTGCTGTCAGCCGCCGCCAAATACCCCCGCCGTCTCCTCGCTGAGGTAGGTGACACGGAGGCGACTCCCCTGACGGCCCAGTACTCCCGCCATTTGCTAGCAGTTTGGCTAGGATATATGGTACCGATGCTGCGAAATTTTCATATGTGGTAGAGCTCACTCGAGGAATTTTTGAGACCTGGATTAAATCAGTCTACTTTTTAATCCTATTCAGATAGGGGGCGGATTCCGCCCCCCCCCCGTCATCCAACTGATGTGTATTTTCGCCTGCCGTCCCCTGTATGATACGGGCGTGAAATTCGGTGCTTCTTTTTATTTGTGTACTCTGCGCAGTGTTTATTTCGTAACTATATCTGAGGCGGGGGCCATAACTACACCCAGGGGATACAACAATTTGTAGCATGCGACCGGTTTTCTCAAGGTGGAAACATTTATGTTGCCATCGGGAAGTTGGATGGTCGGGGTGAATTTAGGACAAGACAATGCATCGCCAGCAGTGGCGGAGGCAAAAGCTTCTCTCAATGGCGGATCCAGGTAACAAGAGGTACTCAAAATATACCCTATTCAAACCACTGCAATCAATGGCGCGGCGAGGGTGACTCTTTGCCAATGGCGGATCGATGAGAGGAGTGAATTCAGCACAAACTAGTATAATAAATTGCACGCCCTCCCTCATATAATTCCCTGGCAACGCCTTTGGACAAAAATATCGCGGCAAGTATTGACATTCTGTAAGCATGGCACAATAAAAGGCATCTGTGGCACCGACCGCGAAGGACCAGCACACTGAACAAATGATACCACCCCTCCTTGGGCTCACAGCTACGCTATTAGCTGTTTTTCATGTGCGTGTATGAGCATGAAATGTTGTTTTGCACCATTGAAGATGTTTCATACCCGACCATGTACAGTTTTGCCGGTGTCAAATACGAACTCTTCCAAGGTTTTTAAAAAAATCAATCTCCACCCATATTTTCCTCCTGACTTAGCCACTATGAAGGTTTTGTAATTTTGGCCTGAAAAGTGTAGGTTAGACAAGCTCACTTAAGCTATACAGTTTTTAAATCGGTCTATTGGATTCAGAGATATTGGGGGGGGGGGGGGGGGCGCAGAATCTGCCCACTTTCATAGATTTAGGACCAAGAGCCAGCGCTAAAAACACCCTTTTGATCCAAGATTGAGGAACACCCCCTTGGTCCTATCGGCACTTTAAAAAGATGCCACGTAATTTCGCATCGATTGGGCTCCCTGAACCTCAATGTGCTGCAAAGTATGTTCCAAGAAATTCTTGCACATTGAATATTGAACTCCTGCCTGCACATACGTCAGTGGGCGAAGATGAAAAAAAAACACATTTACAACGATGATGGGATGTTGAAAGGTCCAAACCATCCTTCCGTCTGAACCATCCTCAGCCCTAGCTGGGCACCCATCTATCTTTGCGGACATGCGTACGCGCCCATGGGCATTTATTTTAATTTTTCCGGCGTCAAATTGGTATGTGATGTACCGTATGCAATCCATATAATTTGTGTACCGTTCACGCCCATAAGCCCCACGTTAAACTCCAGGAATATTAAGGGACCGGGGACCCCAAAATACATATGACTCAAGCCCATGTGCACCTACCTACGTACTTGACAATCATTACCCAAGTTCCTAAATACATAAAAGTTTTCATCAGTAGGTAATTCAAATTAGAGATGGATGCACGCGTATGTCTATTGTGAATTTTCACCACAATGTATGCCAAAAAATCACAGAGAAAAACGATGGCAACAACCGTCTCAACGGCCTATAATACTTTGCAGAAACCATCCAAACAGTCAACAGAAAATGTACCGGCCGTCTCAACAAATAATATACTGTACATCATCTCTCAAATAACCCTAGTTTCACTTCTACCCTTTTCCGCCGCCATATGATCAATTCGTGACTGCATTTTCGATGGCAATTCTTCCCCCTAGGTTTTCTTTCCACTGCCGCATTTATGCCTGTAGATTTGTTCATATTGCTTAGATTAGCCGCTTAGTGACCTTTGTGTCGCCCGCCGCCCGCATCCAGATTCCCGTTGAACACCGCCCTGGACGTTTGGGCATGCCCACGTGTCGCATACGAGGCAGCCGCATTACGATGGCTGAGCAGCCGACCCTGTGCATTGACACTTGAAAATCTGACCAGAGAACGCCAAAACATACCCACCGATAAATTTGGATATTAAATCTGCATTCGTGATGTGCTTATGCTCGGCTTCCGAATGTGCTTCGTATTCTGGGCATAACGATCCCTTCCTTGAGCCGCTTGTATGGATCGGCCACCGACATTGGGTAGTTCAGTGTTTGAATGGATGGCCAAGGTTGGATGGAAGGTATGGCGACTTTTATGAGTAGCCGATCCCCAACGTGTTCCAGTTGAAACATTGCGCATCCTAAGTGAAGAACAGGATCTCCCGACACTAGGAGTTAGGAGTAGCCTGTTGGGAAGATTGAAAATTGGAGATTTAATACTATGCGGTGGAACTACTCGTACAAACTCGTAACCAGCGATTTGCTGCTATAATCTGCTCTAACCCCGACAATGTTCCGACACGGCAGTGACATTGCCGCTCTGGCCGCCAGATTCTGTCGCACTATCGGAGTCAACAGCCAAACGGCGTGTGGACGACCGAGGGTCTGCTGGGCCGCCGGCCGGGACGGCGACGCGTCGCCCACGGCCCCTGGGTGTACCTGACCGGCCTGACCTGCACGGACGTGGACGCCATCACGCCGCTAGATGTCGTCCCGATCGCCCAACAGTACGAGCGCCAGCTGCGCGCCACGGGCAGCGCCAGCGCGCCGCTGATGCCGCTGGACGTGTGCGTTTCTGTGCAGCGGCGGCTGATCACGTACCTGCGCGTGCGGCACGTCATGCTGCAGCACGACAGCGTGTCCACCGCCCGACAGCTGACACTGACCAGCCTCGCCAACACGCCTCTGCACCGGCTGGCCGTGTGGGAGGTGGGCGCGCTGCCTGCCTGCGTGCTGCTGCTGCTGCCTCGCCACTACCTGCTGGCGCTGGATAGGCCGGTGCGGCTCGCCATCTGGCGCAAGGTGGGCGAGCTCACCTGGCCGCAGATCATGGCACACTTGGCTGTGCAGCGTAACCAGCACAAGTTCCGCTGGGTGGCCAGGCAGCTGTTGCACGACCTCAACGTCTCCAGCAATGACACGTTAACGTTTGAACACGTGGCTCAGCTGAACCAGCTGCTGCACTTCGTGGACGCGGCTGTGGTGGCGCGGGTGGCGCCGGCCGCCTTCCGCAGGTGGATCTACACTCTGCGTGATGGCAACGAGCGACTGGTATGCAAGCCGGAGCCGGCCTGGGCCGACCTGGTGCGCCGCTCCTTCGGTCCGCCAGCTGCCTGGAACATGTCGACGCCCTACTACCTCGGCGGCTGGGTGTCCGCGCTGAACGACAGCAATCAGAGGGCCGTGCGACGTGAACACATGCGCTACGCGGTGGACCAGCACAACGCGGCGCTGTTCCAGCGGCTGCCGGACGTGATGGGCCCCGGCTCCGGCCGACCGGTCACTTTCCTGGAGGCGTGCCGCACTCTCGGCGACAAGGCGCACCGCTTGCGACTGCTGCTGGACGCGGCGCGCCTCACCGGCGTGGTCGGCTATCCGAAGCGGACCGCTCGACTGCTGGCGGCCGGCGAGGCGCTGCGGCTCAATGTGTCGCTGGCGCGCGCCGTAGACGAGAGCGTCTCGTCTGCCGTCAGTCGCCGGCTGGCTGACGACTGGGTGGCGCGGCTGATGGCCACACTGCAGCGTGACAACCAGTTGCCTCGCCTGCAGTTCGAGTTCCGGACCGATCGGCGGTGGAACGGTGAGCTGCGAGGACCTGCGCGCGGCCGGGCCGGCGGCGGTGGCCGTGTCGCCGCGCGAGCTGGCGCAGATGGCTCGGACTGATCGGGTGGGCCTCTGGAGCTGCCTCAACGCGCTGGGTCGGCTGCACTGGCCGTTGGGTGGCCGGGACGTGCGGCAGGTGTGGCTGGTGGCGCGACAGGCCAACGGCGACAGTCTGCTGCCCGACAACGTGGCCCACCTGGGAGGCCTGATGGCGGCGCTGACGCCAG
Organism: Ashinkailepas kermadecensis; assembly: GCA_034440615.1. Classification (NCBI taxonomy): domain Eukaryota; kingdom Metazoa; phylum Arthropoda; class Thecostraca; family Neolepadidae; genus Ashinkailepas; species Ashinkailepas kermadecensis. The sequence goes on from JAOTOM010003472.1 coordinate 11,684, forward strand.
CCGAGCTCGCCACCATACAGCTGACTGTGGCCGGCCAGCCGCCCAGCAGCGACGCCATCGCCGTGCTGGGCCGTGCCGACTGGAGCGGCGAGCAGCTGGCAGTGCTGGTCAACACCACCCTGGGAGTCACTGACAACCCGGCCACAAGCAGAGTGCGGCTCTACTCCAGCCGCGCCTACGTCTCTGCGCTGGGCAGCCTGCTGTGCGGCTTCTCGCCCGACCAGATCGGGCTGCTGTTCGGCGACACGGCGCTCTACCGCGACACGTGCGCCGCCGTCGGCCGGCTGGTGAACTGCGCACGACACGGCGCGCTGGAGGCGCTGGCGCAGCTGGCCGTCGACGCGTTCGGGCCGACGTCCGACTGGACTGAGCAGACTGTGGCGGCCGTCGGCACGGTGGTGGCCGGGCTGCGCCGCTGGCAGCTGGAGGCGCTGTCGCCACACGCGCTGCGCGGCCTGCAGCCGTACGCGGCGCGGCGGGCAACCGGCGCCGTGCTGACCGCCGGACTGCCGGCACACAAACTGCGCCACCTGTCGCCGCAGTCCGCGCGCGAGCTGCTCGTCCAGCCCGCCCTCAACACAGAGCAGAGGGACGCGCTGCAGCTGGCACTGCACGGCGACAGGGCGGCACGTGCCGCGCCCAATCCTCCTCCACCGCAGCCGGGACTGGCAACAACTGAGCCGGAACCACAGCCACACCCGGAGCCGCACTCGACGGAACACTCAACACACCCGGAGCCACAGCCGGAGCCCCACCCGACAGGACAGTCTGAGACACAGCCGACAGCACAGTCTGAGACACAGCCGACAGCACAGTCTGAGCCAAAGCCGGAGCCACACCCGACAGCACAGTCTGAGCCACAGTTGGAGCCACACCCGACAGCACAGCCGGATACACAGTCGGAGGACCACATCGGTGACAGCCATGGAAAGGCACTGAAGCACCAGCCTGGATCGGCACCACTATCGTCTGAGGTTGGGTGGCCGGTGCTGGTGCTGGCCGTATTGTTGGCCACCTGGTGACCTACTCACAAGTGGCTGGGAAACTACATCATCTTGTTATTATGCCTGTAATTTACCAGCCCTTTGTTGTGTTGGCGCGGTTGGTCTATCCTGTAATATACTAATGCATGCGTTTGGGTGCTGCCTCGAGTACAGCTACAGTTCGGTCCATTACGAGGTTCGTCCAAGAGAAAAGAGTTCTCAATATTGCTGAGGTGGCTTTGGTAGGCGATTGATCACTACTACAACATTCCTTCAATGGTTATTCGGAAGCTTGTGTGCTTGAACAGAGACCAAATACGTTGCTTTTGCACGAGCAGCGCAAGCATCGAACAGGAGGGGTGGCTTGCTGTCGCTACATTCTCAGCATGGATTGCACATCATGGCTGTAGCATGACTGGAGCGGACAACATCTGGCGGTTCCTACCGTTTTTAACTTTCCCTGTGGCATTGCTGATGGCATTGAATTAACTTCAAAAGGCTTACGCCCCGCCAACACTAGCTGCGCCAGTTGGTCCCTCCGTCCGTGATTCGTCCTACGTCGCGTGAACGTCTGCAGACCTGCAGTGGCTGAAAACGTAACACGACTGTCTCTAATGTATTGTAACCCAGATACTAAAGAATACTCGTGACCGAATCGCCAGTGTTTGGGATCGCCGGGACGAAAACATGCACGCGACAGAGTCTCTAATGCCTAGTATTTCCGAACCTGGGGCATACGCGCGACAGTCTCCAATGTCTGATGTCGCCGGCAAATGGCACGAACGGCCACCGGGATGGAAGGAGCAGTGACCGCTCGTGTGCAAATGAGTTGCGGGCCATCGACGCTTGGGTCGTGTGGTACGGATCACTGACGCTTGGCTCGTGTTGCTGGTTGTCGGCCCCCGACTAGCCTGCTACGGGTCACCAAACCTGTGTTGGTGTATTGCTGGTCACTAACGTTCGACTCGCGTGTTGCTGGTTGTCAGCCTCCAACTGGTCCGTTATGGGTCACCAACCCTGTGTTGGTGTGTTGCTGGTCACAGACGCTCTGTTCGTGTTACTGGCCGTCAGCCCCCGACTAGTCTGCTACGGGTATCAAATGCTGCTGAGCCTGCTTATCTCCAATCCACACAGTTGTTTGGAGAGCGTGGCGTTCCCAGTGTATCACACACCGGTAAGGTTGACGAGCGTTTTCAATCTATTGAACATTTCAGAGTGTTTTGTTTAACATTTCGGCCAGACCTAGGTGCACGCATGACGCGATCATATTTAGCTGTACGATCAATCTCTTTATCGTACATGAGCTGGAGGAATGCGCAACCCAAAGGGATCCCTACGTTTCGGGCACCGTAACCATGGACTGTAACCACTGGGTGTTCATTAGAAATAATCGAATTATGACGGCCTGCCATCACTACACACTTTTTCGACTAGTCGAATATTTCGACTATCACTTTTTTCGACTATTTCGACTATTCATGCATAGATAGAATAAAACTATGATCAGAATATGAATTGCAATTCTTTGACGATTATAGGAGTAAAAGATTTCTTTCCTTAAAAATTGATCGCATTTTGCATTGCATTTCCCGTAAACGATATCAATGTTGTAATGCTGGCGAGGGTGCTTCTGGCTTTTTTCTTCTCGTAACCACGTCAGCAAGGGAGAGCAATCGGGGTCCAGGAGTGGCATGCGCACGCTGTCTGTCACCGATAACCTAGCCGGGTTCGGTTTGAAGGCCACTGTCCGGGTTGAGACACGGGGCGACCCTGCTCAGGGAAATACGTGATGCGGCACTAGGACTTTGGGATAGCTGGTATCGCAACAGATGTAAATTAGCGTGTATATGAACGCGGCATACATTCTGTATCCCAAGCGAAGTGGTCAGTTGAGAGACTGTCACAGAGGCTTCAGCTACTTCTTACTAACATTTCACTTTCATTATATGTGGGTGTTGTGTCTGATGCGATTTCAAGACGCAAGGCGACTACCAGAATCGCACTGATATGTTAATGGGAATATTATCACAGTTTTAACATATTCTCATGTGGCGGTTGCGTTTGCACTTTTGAACACCATATACGTCCGACACACAAAAGCGCCACATAGCCGTTATAGGGATAATTTTAGCAATGGCGGTTGCCGGCAGGGGCAGCAGGGGTACTCTCGACATCACACGCTGTTGTCTTGAAAGCTGGCGCCTGCATGCACACTATTTTTTATGGGTGGCTTGGTAAACTGAAGGTCCGAGTACGACAATGATCAGTGGATGCCTCAGAGTGAGGGTGCATTACATTATATCGACAGGCTATACATGCATGCATCGAACACCAAAAGGCGGTGAGGACACATTTGCGTTATGTTTGCCACCCCGGTTTTATGTCCGACTATGCAATTGTCTTTCAGACAAGTTTGAATTATTAGCACACTTTCTGCCATACATTCTCCAGGTTTCAGTGTAGGAAGAAAGCACAACGCATCCGTCGTTTCTCGCCTATTCCCGTTGGCCATGTTTGGTACGCTTACAAGAATTAAAATACACATGAAAAGTAGGGCGCATGGTTCATAGGTGAAAGTGCACTCATCATGGACCATGCGCAAAGATAGATCTAAACTACGGCAGGTCCGAAATCTGCTTCAGCGCTAACCCGACAGATCACCCAGTCAATTATTTCATTTTTCAGAGGTGGGTTGATTCTGTTACTTGTTTGCGTTATCTTACAATGTCATCTTGGGAAAACTTTTGAGATATGGGGCGGAGTAGGGCAACACCGTAATTGGGCTAGGTAAACGCCAGGGATAAGGGCTAAAAACAGCAGCTACCTTTTAAGATCGAGAGCTAAGACAGTCAATGAAGTAACTACCGTGCGGGGTGGGGGTGGGGGGGGGGGGGGAGGAGGGGTGGCGTGATGTAAGCATAAACCAAAGGAACTCCTATGGAATAACCAAATATAATTAGACTTAATATTATTGCATAGTATTTGCACCCCCCCCCACACACACACACACGATTTGGTCCGCGCAGAGCACACCGCCGACTGGCTGCAAGGAGCTGTGGTCTCTACGCATGTGTCCCCAGATGTGAGCGCACAGTCCGACCCGGGGGAATGGCGTGAGGACCAGTAGGCAGGAGTACCATCGACACTATGGAGTGCAAAACGGAATAACAGATTGGAGTGCAATCCTTATCAGTGCTGAGAATTGACTATTCAACTGCTATCACTCTCATGCGGATGATCCCGAATTGGATTCAAATGCCTTTGAAATTATCATCCCTGCCTGAGGCAGGTGGGCTGAAACACGATACCTTGGAGAGCTGGGATGCCTTGCCAGCGCGCTGTCCTCGACCCTTCGTACTCTTCTTGTGAGCGGTCGACCCAAACTTGAGAATGTCGTCGGTAGGAAGACCCTGAAGCAGCATGGTGCTGTGTTAGCGCGCACAATGGTCGGCGTCTGGAAATTGGGCGCATAGGCGGGGACTGATCAAAGGTGGAACATTCTGCACACTCATCTATCGCGAGATCTGCCCAGGTCCGACGGACACAATTCGGCACGAAGCTAGCCTGAGCTCGATCGAAGTTGTTTACCTGGAAACGAAACTAGCCTAGGTCAGCTCTATATAATTTACCCATGCAGTGAGGAAAATACAGCGATTTCAAGAGGACTCAAGCGGTTCCTGGATTGGAAATAGCACAAAGTCCCTATCTACGTAACTAATCAGCCGATTTCAATAAACGTTTGCATGAAGCTGATCCCGGTGACGAAATTGCACACATAAAGTCACAAGGATCATCGTTCCGACCAACTGACGTCAAATGCGTCCAACACATGTCATAGAAGCGAGAGCGCATGTGTTGTCGTTCTTTCCGTATAACTCGGGTACTACAATCACCAGTTGAAAAATACAGTGCCAACAAGCGCTTGCTACATTTACGATAACTCAGTTACTGTAAGTCACAGCGACATGAAGCGACTACGGAGGACAGGGAATCTTGTTAGTTCGAGCGTTCTCATTTGCTCGTGCCAGCTGACCTATACAGCAGGTAAACTGCGAAACTTATTGTTTTGGGTCGCTTTTCATGACTAAGGTCAGATCTCGCCATTGCCAACCGGAGAATACAACGATATTCAATGAGCATATTGCATCAGGATCATGTACCACCTGCACTTCACATAGCAAAAATACAACTATGCGCCCACGGGTGCGACGTTAGCGTGTCTAGAAAGGGACAATTCTACAAATTTGGAAAATAGTCTCGAATACGAATACGTTATGTACATACCATTGGAAGCTGAGGAACATAAATCGCATATACATATATCTCGTTTCATTATGATTTACGCGCGAACATCAAATGCATCCTAGCAAAAATATTTTGGCGACAATCTAACTTGCAACAACATTTGTGAAAGTACCGGTTGGCCCATTTCGAACAGCTTCTTCATGAATCGGATAAGTCGTCCGGTTAATGACATTCCTTCAGCAATTGAGAACTTGCAATGCCTATGTGCTGCCACGACAGTCAGACAATTCGTCAAAATATATTGACATAGAATTAATGAATGATAGCCGTGCTGCACACACTGGTAAATTTAAGCCGAAAAAAACACTGACAACGGAACTTGGTAGCATGATCGAGAAGCGGAACTGGAAAATGGATCATAGAACGGATCACGTTCCACAATGTAACATCGACGGGGAGGAGGAACGGGATCGTATGATGTGGCTAGACCGTTGTCGAATTTCTACTCCGGCTATGTATAGTTGCCTGCATTCAAGCAGACAGATCACAGTATAATTGCGTCCACTGCCACAGTCGCCTGTTATCTACATACATTACTTACAGCAATGAAAACAACAACGCGGCAAAGAATCACAGGGATGAAAGTCGAAAAATGTAGGATTATTGAAAACTACAAGCATTGCATAGGACAATCGCATACATTCTGTGTATACCACGGACATATCGCACATATTCAAATATATGGCGGACATATCGCATGCGCACAAATAAGGGAAAAGTAAAGTCGGCTCTTGAAGATGCCTGGTGGAAGTCTTCAAAGGCAGGCTTTTTCATAGTAATGCCTTCGCCCTGTTAAAAGAGGGATTTATTTTCCGCTGCATGGCGGCACAACCTTCAGATTAACAGTAATTGGCTAGTCAGGGATGAGTTCCTCATTCATACTCCCTCTTCTCTGGAGACGAAAATCGGTGACTTTATACAATTCAAGTGCGCCAGAAATGTTGAATGTCGAATCCCATAACTCGCATTATAATTTCAGATATTTGAACTAGTGACGAGATAATTTTCAGAATACCCACAATCCAGAACATATTCCCTTAAGTTCACAGGGTTAAAGTTCAATCCCGAGATCAAGTGAGGTTACAACAGGTCACGTGAGCTTGACATATTCTTGGGTGTCTTTGGCGGGACATCAAACATGATGGTCAAGAAACAATGCTATACAAATTATGCTGCCTTCCAGGTACACTAACAATTGAATATACAAAATAAGAGCAAGAAATCAATGTTACTGAATGTGACCTGAGATGAATAATTTTGTATTGCAGTGAGGTTATCATCGATTATGTCCATTACTAGAATGCGTTTTGCACTGTGGTCGGTATCCATTGATGAAAATAAATGGCAAGTTTCACTTCCGCCTAGCGAACTGGTATACCTCGGGCACCAAGCGATCACGATCCACAATGTCGAGCAGACACACCAGGCTGGACAGTGTGTCACTGAAAGCCTTGAACTGAGCGGTGATCATCTTCTCCTCCTCTAGCCGTTGCTCGTCCAGCACTGCGGGCAGAGCAGTCATCATGCGTCCATCGAGAGGGGTATCAGGCGGCCCGAACTGAGACACATCAGGCCTTCAGGTCCATGACTGGGACACCGCAACCTATGCTGTCTAGAACCCAGACACAGCAGGCTTTTAGATCCACAAACGGCAGACCGCCACCCCCGCGATGGCGACGCACATGCGAATGTAAGTGGGTTTAAGGAATACGCTCTGGCTGACATTGGCTGTGTATGTAAAACAGGGACTTGTAAAAGTTCAGGTTACTTTTTTCCATTTTCGACATATTCAGACCCGTGGAATAATGGTGCTTTAACCCCCGAAAGCCGAGTATGGCTAGCTTGTGCGCCCATCAGTCTGCAATTTCATACAGCAAACATCGCACAGTGTGTAGAAGTCATGCTGTGCTGTGGTGCGATATCTCTCTTAACGCGGGTAGCATCACCATGTCCTCACTCACCGTCGTCTTCGCCCTTCTTCTTGGGCACAAGACGCCGCTTCTTGTCGTGTCCTTCCATGGACAGATCGGAGCGTCGTATACTACCTGTGGTGGAGGAACGCCAATGATCGACCACTGCCGACCACTTGCCGTCACCCACTTAACGCGAAATCTGCACCAACAAGCATACACATCGGAATCTAGACATGTTCCATGAAGAACTTATAGTTTTTACTCCACCAATCGGATTTCGCTATAATATAGCGCGAAAAGGATTTTTATTCAAACGAGTACAGGAAAGTTCCAGTGAACATTGTACCATATAATCACTTAGCTTGCATTGCTATATGACTCAGTTTGTTTTTAGTTTTACAAGGTACAGAGGCCGGTTTCACAAAAGCGCGGCACTCGCGTCAAAATAAGTTCAGTATGAACGGCTCGGTCACCGTTTTTGAAAACAAATAATCGTGTAAATTATACTTGTCTACGAATGTTAGAATATGACATGTAGCGTTAGGCTGAACAGCATGACGATTTAGTGATGAGTTCGAAGGCGCAAATAAATATGATACGGCAACGCATTGATATCCCGGGGATTTTTTTTTGTGATGGGAATAAATGAAGCTATTCGCAAAATCGATGAAAATTTACGTGCACAATAAATATGCTGAAGCTAAGGATGTTCAGTGCTTTAGTGAGCATTGACAAGGTCATGAATATTACGACAGATAGCCTTTTGTCCCTATTAAAAAGAGAAAGTCGAAAAATATAAACAATGGTGTCTCTTTTCGATTTATTAACTTGTTTTTTTTTAGTACGAGCAAAAGGCTTAATATTCATGTACCGGATTTAAAACAAAACCTAAATGTGGCCTATGTTCATGGCAATAGCACAATGGGCTACCGTTGCAGATCCTGCATTAGCATTGCATCTATGGGACCTCTCATCCCCACCATCCCTCTCTCACTCTGAGATCGTTCCTCCGTCGACACGATATCACCATGAGTAGCAAAATTCGGTACATTATCGGGCAGATTTACACCAAGGAATCAGGCCTGGAACACCGTCAAATTGGAGAAAAATTGCAGGACCTGCTGTAGTTGGTGCAGCAGTTTATATAAGTGTTTTCTGCACTGGTAAGTAGGCATTTATTGCTCTGATGGTGCATTAAAAAAAATGGAACATCAGGCTGACTTTTTACTTTCCGAACGAATGCTTTTTTGGCAAATTCGGTTCTCAAGACTCGTTCATAATCATCGCAGCGAAAGTTCGGTGAAACAAGGTTCGTCGAGTGTGCAGAAGTTTCGAATGTTCAGAAGACTACTTTCGGGTAGCTTTTTTTAATGCATAAGTTGATAATGACAGAGAACTGGCATAGAAGTGGGCAATGCAAGTAAGAGTCATACTATTTGTGAGATGTTCTTGGCAAGATGGCAAACAAACAAAAACAACTTATTCTAACAAATCAGACCAAACCCTAAAAGTTCGGTCTACTTTGCCACCCATGGCAAAACGGGGTGAACTTAACCCCTGAGGTCTTTCTAAGGTAGCTCTTAAACTGTTCCAGACATCATTTATAAATTTGGCATACCTTCCCTTCATTGACAACATCACCTTGTGTCAAAAAAGGAGGTCAAGTCTATTGAGGTCACGGAGCAAGGGCAGGTCAAACTCATTTGAGTACCTCGTCACCCTGCGGTTCTCAGACGTAACCTGAACCATTCATCATTGACTAACCGAAGATGGTTCAATCAAAGTGAAATTGGAGTGCACAGGCAAATGATGAAAACGAAAGCCAAACAGGTAGCCTCAGGTCAGGTGACATGGTCCAATGGAATGCAGGCCACGGAAACATTTTATGCACAATGAGAGACAACGCGCGAAAGCTTCCAGACGCAGCCGCCAGAGCGGCGACACATGCGAGCATGACATGAATTTCCTGCCGCATTAGCCGCGTCCATTCCTCTCGCTTGTGAAGAGCGAGAGATTGAAGTGGAAGATGTTTCCAAAGATTAATTACTTGGCGTTGGTGAGTTCGGAGCTGAGTTCCTGGTTTCGCATATAGGTAATTTCTGTGTCTGGGTAGAGCCAGTGGCCTACCGAAGGAGGGCGAAGGGGACGGTGCCCCTTTGTCTCAAACTCCCTGAAAGATAGTGGGGGCCCCCCAAGAATATCGCCGGGGTTAGGAAAAATTGCACAGGATCGCTTAAAAATGCCGCTGGGCCCCCAAGGATCCAACCGGAGCCCACGAAAAAAATCACGTTAGGGGCCCAATGAGTCGCGCAGACCCCTGAAAGTGACTGGGCCCCCCGAAAATGCAACGAGGCCCCTGAAAATTACATTGGGGCCCCAAAATCGCTTCATGGCTCAAAAAAACGACCCTGGGGTTGCCAAGAAGTGGGACCAGGGACACTGACAATACCATTGGGGCCCCAAAAAGTCGCGCCAGGCCCCATTAAAATCACGCTGGGGGCCAAGAAGTCGTGCGGCGTTCATCGGGAATGACGCTGGGGACCCAAAAAGACTGGCCGGGCCTCTAAAAATCACGCTGGGGGCTCAAAAGGTCGAGCCAGGGGACCCTAAAAGTCGCGCTGGGCCCCCACAAAGTCGCACCGAGGAACCTGAAAATCACGATGGGAGCCTCAAAAGTTCGCGCCGGTACCCCTGGAAATCACGCCCCCCCAAAAAAAAAGTTCCCAAAGAGACCCCGAAAATCACGCCAGGGGCTCAAAAAGTCGGGGCATGCCCATGTGCCATGCCCCCGCCCTTTGCATGATGGGTGGGCGTGGACCCATGGCTCCTGGATCCGCCGCTAATGAGACCTCTATATTGTGTGATGTGATCTCAATTGTGTACCCGATGTCCTCAGCGGTTGGTGTGATGTTTCGTACATAATGCATGATATCGTTTACTGGTTGATCTCTTATTCCATTCCATCATGCATACAGCATTTATTGTTGGCTTACCATCTACGTTTTTTGTCATGGGCTAATGCAAAGGTGGAAGAGGAATATTAAGTATCCGGAAGCAAGGCATAACAACCTACAAAATTGTTCCTGCCTAGGTGTAATTTCCCAACCAAATTATCAAATGTTATATTTTAAACTACCATCACTAGGTTCATGTAATATGAGCTTTCCAGACTTAGCTTCGGCCAGGGATCTCAACATTGCGCACACGGACAAGTCAGATGGATCCAGAAATGTAAATGGGGACACTTGTCTGGAGGGGGGGCATATTTCCTCGGAGGGCCGCCGCTGCGAAAGTCCCCGGAGGTGCGCATTTGCCTGAATGTCTGTTGTTCAGAATGCGGATGTGTGCACTCGACCGTACTGAAAAGGGCACCGTTTACCCTCAAGAGGGCGCATTTCTACTCAGAGCAGCGTCTTCGGCTGAAAATCGAGCAAGGTGGGTCGTTGCACTCTAGCCTTCTCAGACAGGTACTCCGGTCAGATATCTTTCCATGGGGACATACTCCCAGTGCTCTCCTGTATCCGCCCCTGGGGTAGATGCACTCTTAAGGTATACACAACAATGCCCCTGGTAGCTGTCTAATATAGGTGTAGGTTTCTGAAAACTATTAGGGAGGGCACAATACATGAAGGAAATGGCCAGGCCCAAATGGATTTAGGAGGTGTGTCGGTGGGGGGGGTACATTAAGGTCAAATATTAGAAGTTGAAATTATTGGAAGGGCACATCCAGCACGGGGGAGGGGGAGCAAGTGCCCTCCCAGGCACTGCTCCGACCGTAAGGCATTCAAACACAAGTACATGAGGAAGATCGTCGGCAATCGGTAAGCAAACATTAGCATATTTGATGTTTGTCTAGAAATGCAAATCATGCCACATCTCAGCAACACACTCAGACTCTTTGAAATGTGCCGCACATGGATACCTACACGGGAGTGCTTAGTTCGTATGAGGAGGCTTCTCTTGAATTTTTCATAATCCATGCCTTTTATCGGATTCCTCGACCAGTAACTTATCCCCACCTGCTCCGCTGTGTAAGAGAGTTAGTTTTGAGCGTCTTGATCCCGTAAATTCAGCCCCAACCCACTTTGTTCATGGCGCGACAAGTCCCCGGCTCCGAGAATGGCGCCTGCTTGTCTGGGTGTCGACGTCAGCAGCCACCGTCCCAGCGAGGTCGCCGTTCATTGGACCTTGTATCTTCCCCTCCCCTCTCCAGCATCCCAGCGCGCCCGGCGGTCGCGTCTGCAGAGGTGACCTCGAACCCCTCCCCATATCTGAGCGGCGTACCCGCCCGCCACGTGACCTCTAACCGACCGACGCGCCACGCCGCCGTCGTTAATGCTAGATGTAACTGTATTCACATAAAGTTATACGTTTGGCTGTCCCGTAACCGTAATTGATATAATCCCGTAAGCCTTGCGATTGTAAAAGTGTACCGTAAACGTAACACATCGTCACCGCCACTAGAAACAGACCACTTCCCCTTCTAGAAGGCCGTCGACATGGATGTGACGTCATGGTGTGCTTCTGCGGCCCTTGACCAATCCGCGACCGGGGGTCTTCCGAAGTCACTAGCGCCCGTGCGGCCCCAGCAGTCCAGCTTGAATACTCTTACCGAGCGGACCGCTGCTACGCGTGCGCGCTTCCCAACTAAATTCGACTTCTAAATTCATAGGAAAGGCAGTATCACGGCTTACCTTCCGAGGAGAACGTACTGTACGGTGTCTGTAGTTCTCGTGTGATCGTGGAGTGCTGCAGTGCAATACAGGGCAGCAAAAGGTACTGGTACTTTCGTGACTGGAGTTATCGCGAACAAGAGGTTGCTAGACTTTCGCGTGCCAATAAGGACTTTCCTACAGCTGAATATAGGGACACAGCAAATACCCATCCCATAAAATGGTTACTGACATATTACGCGCGAACTATTAAAAACCAGCATCAACAACCCTTCAACACACACTCCCAGCGTTAGCGGGCCGCAATATGTTGCCTTTCGTGTCACATTCGCCTGGACTGCCATCTGGTGGCAGAAACTCCGCGATGTCTCCCATTTCGTCAATGATTGACTCGATCATTGACTTGAGTCTTTTGAAGACTCAATATATATATGCACACACACATACATACATACATACATACATACATACATATATATATATATATATATATATATATATATATATATATATATATATATATATATATATATATATATACATACATACATACATATATACATATATATATATATATATACATACATATATATATCATACCATATATTGTACATCACTTCTGATTTGTGAACATCCCATCTGATGTTCTAAATCTGAAGTCATCACCGGGTCAGGTTATTGAGATGTGACCTGATATGTTCCGACAGTACATGTACCACAAGCGCTCTGCATGCTAAAATATGAGTATTACGAAGCAAAACTGGCTAAATCAGGGTCAGCCAGGGTAATCTTGTGAGCCGATTTCAGTCCTGATACGAGAATGGTTACAATACTTGCTATTTAATTTTGCATTGCTTAGAAATTGAAAGATTTGCAAACACCCCCTCCCCGCACTCCAAGGGGTAGACAATTTTGCTGCACGAGGGTCTTATGTTTCGCGGAAATCGAAGGAGTCTGGGAGACAACTACAATATATTTAGGAAACAAGTGATGGGCTTAGGACAGTGATGGACAAATGAGAGGTCTAAGGAGCAAGTGAGGAAGTGAGTGTATGGAGGAAGTGAGGGTAGGAAGAAAACGAGAATATGTAGAAAACGAGAAGTAGGCATGGAGTGAGGAGCATGGAGATAAACGGTGCAATCTATACTAAAAAAATAAGGGTCTGAAAAGGAGCTAAGAAGTATGGTGAAGAAGTAACAATAAATAAGAAAATCCAGTGACACCTATGAAAAGAACCAATACATGGAGGAAATGAAAGTACGGGCAGGACGGGACATTTTTTTAAAAGTAAAGAGTAGTGAAAATAGGAAATCCGGCTAAAGCGCCGAACGGTCCGTAAATAAATATATAGACCTGATGAGAATCGCACGGCCTGGTAGGGTGTTGAGCAGCTTTGTATGTGTAGATAATTGAGTACTAAAAATATTGCAGCGGTCAAATCTGTCGGGTGGCAGTATTGATTGAGACAGTCACCACAACAGCACAGGGATATGAGGGGCAGCATCAGCTACACAGCTACCATAAGCACAAGCTGACAACTAGCGGGCACCAGTCGACAGCTCATACTTCTGCTCATTGCCGACGCTTTGCGCACGGATGGCTTCCGCGACTCCGCCTGCTCGGATTGAGTGAGCTTCGCGTGGTGTGACATTTGCTTGTGAAGACCCGGTCCGCCCTTGCCTTTGCGACTCTTCTTCTCCTGACGACAGAAGCCAGATATTGGAGCTAGAGGAGTTAAAAGCTCCACCCTGTCAAGGGAGTTGACAGTAAAACAGCATGCGCGAAGTAAATCACACGCGCACAACACACCGACGTTCCTCGCCGCAAATACTGTGCAGCAAAACAAACATTTACTGGATAGAAGCGTCAAAACTCGACAACACGACTCCGTATTAAGTGGCGTCATACAAAGTAGGCAGACAAGACCAATACCATGTAATTTGCTTGTCGTAGAGTGGGGGTGGGGGTGGGGCATCATGAGCCCAAGACATCGAAATAATTGAACAATATTACACATAAAAATGACGAAATTAGAAAAATAGCATCTGCTAACGCCACATTTTCGTGATAAGCATGCCAAAACTGAGTGTTATAAACATGGGATGAATTAATGCCACTGGATTCAGACAGACTTACAAATTGACTTAACATCAACATTAGTTACTTAGCTTAACATTAGTTTATGCGACACAATTTTTCACCTGATTTTCGTGAGCGACAAGTTTCAGCATTTTGTCTTACCTCTCTGGCTTAAATACACATGCTTCAGTGTGAGGTGTGAGACGGATGACACGCAGGCAGCTGTCTTCCGGTCACCCGATACCCACCCGTTCCGGCCAGGCTGCACCCGGGTCGCCCCGGCAGACTTGCAGCGGATGTGTCGGAATACACAACGCGAGCAGGACAGTCCCATATCGCTATGCTGGGATATGGGACAGCAGGCGCGGCTCCGAGGCCTGGCGAGGACTGGCTGAGGACACCGACGGTAAAAAGAAGATTGGACCACAAGTGATTAAGATAAGATGTTGTGTTTATTTTGTAGATAGCTTGTGGCTTTTAATCTGTGTGTCGGTGTTATAAGTTAAGTTAAGGAATAGTATTTTTCTTTTCTCTTATAGTTCACTTCGTCTTATGGTGAACATTGAATACATTAGATAACCTTGAAATTGTGGCATTCACGGTGTAGTTTCGTTCGTAAGATAAGTCTTTGTTTTTTATTTTGTAGATAGCTTGTTGCCTTCTTTCATGTGTGTAGATATTATAAGTTAAATTAGAGAATACTAATTATTTCTTAACATAGTTTATTTAGTCTTGACGTGCATAGTTTCCTTCGAAAGATAAGACTTTGTTTTTATTTTGTAGATAGCCTGTTGCCTTCTTTCTTGTGTGTAGATATTATAAGTTACATTAGAGAATACTAATTATTTCTTAACATAATTAATTTAGTCTTGTGGTGCATAGTCTTTTTGGTGTTTAAGTTTCAGGTAGAGTTTAAGACTAAACTAATGGTGTTCATAAGTGCTGCTTGACTTCCGTGCTTTTTCATGTTCTAGCCTTTAGCCTTATAATTTTAACTGTCTAGCATAAGTGATATTCATCTAGTTGGCTAATTGTCTAGAAGACAATTAGATTCGACAATTAAAAATAGATAAATATGGAAGACAGTTGTCTAATTGTCTCTGTCTAGTGTGTTAGTGTTCTTGAGGTATTTCGATCATTATCTGGCAGTATAGGAGGTAGCCATTTATAGTCAATAATAGTCAGCTATTTCTTTAATTTTTGTCAGTTGTTTAACGAGTTGATTTCTTCTTTCATTAAAACCACACCACTTGTCAATTTTCTGCACAGCGACCTTGTGTCAAGTGTTGACTCGTGCCAAGTGTTGATTGCTTATTGTGTTGTGTCAATTGTCTATTAAGTTAAGAATAGGTGGTTTGTGCTGTGTCTTTTGTGTGAGCTTCAAGTGCTATTGACTTAAGTGCATTCTGAAAAAAACAGCAGTGGATTGCTTGTAAGTGCTGCATAGTTAGGAACCTGCATACATTTAAGCTTTGTCAGTTATTTTTATCTGCTCTATTACTTTTGTATATCATATTGTAGCAAGTCCCTTTTCAATCCAAATCTAGGAATAAGCTGCAGCCTGTAGGATGGTTTCTACCAGGATGCAGGCACTAGAGGAGGAGGTTAGGGCCCTTAAGGCAGAGCTTTCCAAGCTCAAGGCTGCCCTTGTTGCAAAGGGTAGGCAAGACAAGACAACAAGTAGGGGTCAGTCTGCAGCAGGGGCATCCTATGCTCAGGTGGTCACAGGCCACCAGGTAACCGAGGCTTCCCCTACTGTGGAGGTGGCTGGGATATTTGTAGAGGAGAGCGTTCCTAGTGAACAGAGGAGTTCTAGTTCTGGTAGCTCACAGGAGGGGCGTGGCAGTGGTATAAGGTCAGGGGTGGAGGATTTGGAGGCGCGAGCCTAAGCAAGGTGTCAGTGAGTGGCAGGTGTCAGGTGGTAGGAGCGGGAGGCAGCCTAGTCGAACAGCTCAACAGACAGGCATATTACCATCGAATAGATTCCAGGCATTGAAGGACTGCTCCAGGATAGTAGCAAGGAGACAGTGCTGGTCGTAGGCGACTCTCGTGTACGGCATTTAGATAGGGTGTTCTGTAAAGGTCGGAGAGGCAGGAGGTGCATCACCAGGCCTGGTGCCAATAACATCGGTCCTGCTAGGAGTGAGGAGCTGCTGTAGGACTACAGGGCCTTTCTGGCCATCCTGAAGCATAGCAATAGCAGAGTCATCGTGACTGCTATTCTGCCTAGGGCTGGAGTCTCCCCTGAGTGGAGCTCTAGGGCACTGACAGCCAATGCCAGGATAGGAAGGCTCTGTCATTTGTTAGGTTTGACCTTTGTTGACGAGTGGTGCCGGTTTTATGGCCCATAGGACCTCTATCAGAGGAATGGGCTGCACTTCTCCGAGAAGGGGGTGCATGTGTTAAGCAAAGTCTATGAGCATGTCCTTCAGGGAAACTAGACAAAGGGGTGGAGAGGGATGAAGTGGCACTGCCATCTTAGGGATACGCCAATAGTGACAGCCTAGGCAATAGAACCTCACAGTCAGCAAATAGGGATAGCAGTAGTTCAAGGGGGCAGAGTGATAGCTCATCTAGAGATGAAAGAGCTACTAAACATGAAAAATCCAAAGCTGGTTATGGAACATATGCTAAGTGTTCGATGCTTAATGCTCAGAGTATTCGATCCAAATTTGATGAGTTCAAGTGTTATGTTGCTGAGGAGGAACCATATTTTGTTTGCATTACTGAGGCATGGGCCAGTGAGGGTTAGTTTGGGGATAACTTGCAGGACTATGAGATCCGGGGATACAATATGTTTTCGTGTAATAGGAGTCCAGCAGTGAAAGGGGGTGGTGTAATGCTCTATGCGAATAGCTTATTCAGTTCTCAAAAAGTAGCAGATGGGGTAAAAAATGTGTCTGTGGAGTCCACTTGGCTTGATGTCGCTGTGGGAAAAGGCAACAGCAATAAACTGAGGATAGGAGCTTTGTACCGATCAGGAACCTTGCCACATTCTCAGCAACTGTAGCTCGATAAGGTGATTTGCGAGGAAATCAGTAGAAACTTTCGGAGGAAATGCCTTATTGTGACTTTAATCTAAAAAGATATGAAAATGTTGGTATTGGCTCCCCATCATGTAAAATGCTTCGGAAATGCCTTGAAGAGGACCTGTTCTTACACCAGTTTGTAACGGAACCAACTAGGCAGGGCTCACTATTGGACCTTGTCTTCTCAGATTTAAGTGATTTAGTTCAAGACTTGACTGTAGGAGAAACTGTGGGAAGAAGTGACCATAACATAGTGAGATTCAAGGCACAAGTAGAGGGCACAATCAAGGATAATTTCGCAAAGGTTCCAAATCTTAGCAGGGCAGACTTTGACTGCATGAGAGTGGCTTTAAGTGCCATAGAATGGGAAGAAGAATACCCCAATTTAAATGCCTGTGAAATGTGGGAAAATTTAAAATCTTACTTGAGGGAAATTCAGATTAAACATCCCCCCCCAAAAAAAAAGAAAAGAAAAGCAAAGGCACAAAAGAAGGGCAGGAAAGCCAGCATAGCCTACGCCAGATTTGATAACAGCAATTAAGGCAAGGAAAGATGCATTTAGTGTTTAGGGAAGCTTCAAATATTGTAAATATAAGGTCGTATCAAACAGCTAGAGACGCTGTGAAGCAGAAAACCAGAGCAGCAAAGCGAGCAGAATAATTTGATTTGGCTAGGAACTGTAATGGGGACGGCAAAAAGTTCTTTAGATTTCACAAGCTGAGTAAAGTCTCTAGCACAATTGGTCCACTGGAAGTAAATGGGACTATATTGAGTGATGATAGTGAGATGGTTGAGGACCTGAGCAAGCAGTTTAAATCAGTGTTTACATTGGAATATATGACTAATCTGCCAACCGTACACCACAGTTCAGCGACAGGTAATCGGATAAACGATGTTGATTTCATTGATAGTGATGTTGTTTTCAATTATATCAGGAAAATAAAGCCAAACAAGGCAGCAGGACCTGATGGAATTTATGCTAGGGTATTGCGGGAAGCTGAAAAGAAACTGGCAATCCACTTAGTATAATATTTTGTAGAACAGCTTCACAAAATTAAATTCCAACAGACTGGAAAAGAGCAAATGTAGTTCCTATATTCAAGAAAGGAGAAAGAGGGAAAGTTGAAAAGTATAGGCCAGTAAGCCTCACATCCCTAGTCTGCAAGGTACTCGAATCAATTATCAAGGCTATAATAATTAGTTTTCTGGAAGGAAACAGATTGATTCAAGATGCTCAAGATGGGTTTAGAAAAGGGCGATCGTGTCTCACAAATCTCTTGGACTTTTTGAATTTCGCTACAGAACAATTTGATCAGGGAAATCAGGTTGATGTAGCATATCTTGACTTCAGTAAGGCCTTTGACAAGGTACACCATAAACGATTAATGATGCAGCTTCAGGTCCATGGTATTGCAGGTAGCATCCTAAAATGAATAGAGTCGTGGCTTTCAGATGGACAGCAGAGAGTGATGCTAAATGGTACAAAGTCATCATGACAAAATGTTCTTAGTGGAGTCCCCCAGGGGTCAGTATTGGGGCTACTATTGTTCATTATATTTGTAAATAACATTGAAAGTGGCCTAAGCAGTAAGGTTTTGAAGTTTGCGGATGATTTGAAGGTCTTTAGAGCAATAACAGGACACAATGAGGAGGTCTCGCTGCAGAAAGACTTAGACGAACTTGTGAAGTGGTCCGAAAAATGGCAAATGAAATTTAATTTTGATAAGTGCAAAATCATGCATGTAGGTAGGCATCATATGAAGGCTCCATACTTGATGGGTGGCCAAGTACTATCTGTGACTCAGCAGGAGAAGGACTTTGGTGTTATTTTGAACATAAAATTGGGGGCATCAGAACAGACCAAAGAAGCCAGGAAGAAGGCACTAAGAATGCTTGGGGAAATAAATAGGAAGGTATCATACAAAAGTGAGGAAGTCATCAGGAAGCTTTACTGTGCATGTCAGGCCACATTTGGAATACTGTGTCAAAGCTTGGTCCCCTAGTTATGAAAAAATATTGTTGGGTTTTAGAGAAAGTACAAAAGAGGGCAACAAAAATTGTTAATGGTATAAGCAACCTGGCATATGAGGAAAGATTGAAGAAATTGAATGTGTTTTCACTTAGATATAGAAGGCTGGGAGGAGATCTCATCCAGGTCTTTAAATTTATTCATGGTCAGGAAAAGGGAAATGTTTGAATTTAACAGAAATGATGCAATTACAGGGCATCAATTCAAAATTAATGTTAATCACAGCAGGACAAGGTTAAGACAGTCTTTCTTCACCAACAGAGTAGTAGAACACTGGAACCAGCTGCCAGAAACCATTGTCAGTAGCAGCACACTGAACATCTTTAAAAACAGCATAGACAATCATTATAAGAATAGAGGGCTTGCTTTTCGGTATTCCAGGGAGGGCTGATAAACGGATTTGGTGGGCAACTGGTTCAGTGTCCAGAGTGCAACCAAGAAGGGCCCCATGCGGCTCATAGTTGCACTGGTCTCTTTTATGTCTTTATACTGCATTTTGAAGGTAGATTCCTCGCTCTGGTGTCACTCAACACTTGAAATAGCCGTGCACTTCATTCTTCCATAACTCACCCGCACATATGCGTGTGGTGTGCATGCATCCGCACGGTGTAATATATTGCTGTGATGAGATGCGCAGCCAGGGTTTTCTTTAAGGGAAGCCCGACAGAAATAATATGATGAAACAGAGACCGCTTTCAACGCGCGAAGCACACCGAAAAAATATGCTTTTGCGTGGTGAAAATATCAAAATTACTTGGTTGACTTAGTGTATTTTTCGATCCTAAGGGGGGGGATCACCCTGGCTGCGCTTCTGGGTGCGATCACATTTGATATTGATGCATAATTCCGCCGACAACCACTGCGACCGATCAGTATCTACTAGCTATTATCAATTAAATGAAATAAACAGGCCTTTCAGTCTCAGACAGAAAGACCACACGCGTAAACTTGTATGATATGGAATGTCCAGTTGATAACGAAGGTGGGATTCTGGGGTATTTTCACCATTTTGTTTTTAAGACATTAAGCCTAATCATATTTTTGTACCTGCTTTTTCAGTGCTGTACCATGGTAAGTGTTTTCTGCATTGCTAAAATGGCAGTTTTAGCCCCTCGAGTAATCCAATATAAGTTGTGAGCATGCAGGGAGTTGAAATGTGACCAATTTGCATGGCCCGCTCCAACAGCACTGCGTGACGGTACCAATCGCACCAGCCAAACGATGGCCGCCATTCTCGTCACCACAAAGTGGGGCGACACATACGAGTGAAGTCCACAGGTATCGAGCACGTGTGATGTGTGGGGGCCATTAGCACTGACAGGGGCCAGGGCCGTGCTCATGTGCTCCTGTCGCAGCTGCTCCTGTATTCGGGAGTCATTGGCACTGGCAGGGGCCAGGGCCGTGCTCATGTGCTCCTGTATTGGGGCCTTTGACACTGGCAGGGCCAGGGCCTGCAGTGGACTCACATGCTCCTGTCGCAGCTGCTCCTGTATTCGGGAGTCATTGGCACTGGCAGGGGCCAGGGCCGTGCTCATGTGCTCCTGTCGCAGCTGCTCCTGTATTCGGGAGCCTTTGGCACTGGCAGGGGCCAGGGCCGTGCAGTGGACTCACGTGCTCCTGTCGCGGCTGGTCCTGTATTCGGGAGTCATTAGCACTGGCAGGTGCCAGGGCCGTGCTCACGTGCTCCTGTCGCGGCTGCTCCTGTATTCGGGAGTCATTGGCACTGGCAGGGGCCAGGGCCGTGCAGTGGACTCACGTGCTCCTGTCGCAGCTGCTCCTGTAATCGGCGCAGCTCATCTCGTCGCTCGCGGCCGCGCTGGCGCCGCTGGCGCCTCAGCAAGCAGTCCAGCCGGCGGCAGTCACGCTCCGACAGCTGCTCATACTCCAGCTCGTCACAGGCCAGCAGATCCGCGTCCGTCAGCACCGGCCCGTCTGCGTGCTGATCCGGACACTCTGCAACAGACGCGTCCGTCAGCACCGGCCCGTCTGCGTGCTGATCCGGACACTCTGCAACAGACGCGTCCGTCAGCACCGGCCCGTCTGCGTGCTGATCCGGACACTCTGCAACAGACGCGTCCGTCAGCACCGGCCAATGTGGCCCGTCTGCGTGCTGATCCGGACACTCTGCAACAGACGCGTCCGTCAGCACCGGCCCGTCTGCGTGCTGATCCGGACACTCTGCAACAGACGCGTCCGTCAGCACCGGCCCGTCTGCGTGCTGATCCGGACACTCTGCAACAGACGCGTCCGTCAGCACCGGCCCGTCTGCGCTACACGGTCCGGAACCCACTCGTGCAACAAACGCGTCCTGTAGAGCACCGGCCCCACTGGGCAACACAGTTACATCGTCAATGGCAGCACGGAACCCACACCGGTGCCACATCAACAGTATCACACTGTAGTGCTCTGTCCCACCGGGCAACGTAGTCACATCGTCAATGGCAGCACGGAACCCACAGTCGCCACACCAACAGTATCCCACCGTAGTACACGGTCCCACTGAGCAACATACATAGTCCAGCGCACCGCCCGACGCCATTCTCGGCGAAGCAAACACTCCGCGAAGGACCACTGGCATCTGCAGATGGATGTGCAGGATCACCAGGGGGCATATTGGGATCATTGGACGGGCGCCTGGGGCACTCAGAGCGGAGGCCCAGACCCTCAGAGGAGCACCCTAGCTTCGTGCACCATCAAGAGGGCACGATTATTGCGGGTAGGGGCTACCAATTCGTTCCCAGTTGAAATTTGACAGCAAGCCAGATATTATCGCCGGAAACGACAGTCCGTTGCTTGCAGCCTACTGTCCGGTCACGCACGCTTAGTCGACAATTGTTAAATCTTTCCAAAATTATACATGGGCGGGTGGAGAGGTAAATGGATACATGATATGCTTATTTGTTCGCTCCTGTAACATTTATCAAACCTTTTCCATAGCATGCATGCCATTAGATAACCAACGAACAGTTCCTTCCACGGCGTTGAGATAATACTGATTTTCAAAAAATATGCGTGCTTAAAGGACGATACTGTTCGGCAGTTTGGCTTGAAATAAAAAGGAAACAGTTGATCACTCTTATTTTTAAATATTAATTTTGTCTCATCTTGTTAAAATGTTGAGAAGTGTTGCATGTTCTTATTACGTATGTGTACTTGTTTATGTCATCATCTCATAGAGGCGAAATAAGATATAAAATCAGTCATGTCAGGCCACGTGAAACTAAGCACGCTGTGGTACATTGCTGGGCGGAGCACGAGACAAGACAGCATGCCATGGTTTCACAACGACTTAACGTCTAATCTGCATAATACTCATGTATAATTATAGAAATAATTAAGCCATTTTATTTCCCATTTTGCTTGCACTCGCAAAAGCTAACAAAAAATGTTCAAGGAAAACTCCCAACTCTGGAGATACATGGGTGCCTTTTAACCGGCGTCTGTCCTATTTCCGCACCGTTTGGCTCGTATGGTCTTGACAAAAACTAAGAAGTTGTGAGATGAATTTGGTAAAATCGATGGAATTGCATCATTGTCTCTTCTCTCACATTACGCAACAACACAAATATAATTGCTGTGATTTAGAATCTGTGTAGGTCAGACCCACCGTCACGAAGGTCTTGTTTTCTGGTGGTCTCCCTGTGCTCGGCGGCTGTCTTGTCTAGGGTGATGAAGTAGGCGTGTTTGCGTTTTCCCAGGCCGAGCAGCAGGGCCATGACGGTGTTTGTGGCGTTGGCGCTGAATTGGCTGTTGTGTATGTCCCAGAACACCACGCCGCCGGCCACGTCCACCTGCAGCAAACTGACAGCACGGCTATGACGGTGTGTGTAGCGCTGACGCTGAACTGAATAAGAGCTGCCGATAGGTGGTAGGCAGCAAAATGAGGAAGTCTAACCCGATACGGTACATCCAGTTCCACTTAACCGCTCCACTATCATATCCTCATGATCATCACCACCCACCTCAGGCGTGTCTGCCTAGCTGATAACTTGTTTCCCCATATATCTTCTATTCGGATGTGACAATCTGACGTGTACTTAAGCAAGCTTGTTATGGGTGCAATATAATCAACTTGGGTTGACTCACCCTAAAACCCCAATAATCAATAAATCAATCAACACCCAATTCACCACAGCCAACTCCAGGACTACTCAGGGAGTTCCAGCACAGCCAAAACCAGTGCTGTCCGGACCCTCCCGCCACAGCCAACACCAGTGCTGTCCGAACCCTCCCGCCACAGCCAACACCAGTGCTGTCCGAACCCTCCCGCCACAGCCAACACCAGTGCTGTCCGAACCCTCCCGCCACAGCCAACACCACTGCTGTCCGAACCCTCCCGCCACAGCCAACACCAGTACTGTCCGGACCCTCCCGCCACAGCCAACACCAGTGCTGTCCGAACCCTCCCGCCACAGCCAACACCAGTGCTGTCCGAACCCTCCCGCCACAGCCAACACCAGTGCTGTCCGAACCCTCCCGCCACAGCCAACACCAGTGCTGTCCGAACCCTCCCGCCACAGCCAACACCACTGCTGTCCGAACCCTCCCGCCACAGCCAACACCAGTACTGTCCGGACCCTCCCGCCACAGCCAACACCAGTGCTGTCCGAACCCTCCCGCCATAGCCAACACCAGTGCTGTCCGAACCCTCCGGCCACAGCCAACACCAGTGCTGTCCGAACCCTCCCGCCACAGCCAACACCAGTGCTGTCCGAACCCTCCCGCCACAGCCAACACCAGTACTGTCCGGACCCTCCCGCCACAGCCAACACCAGTACCGTCCGGACCCTCCCGCCACAGCCAACACCAGTACTGTCCGGACCCTCCCGCCACAGCCAACACCAGTGCTGTCCGGACCCTCCCGCCACAGCCAACACCAGTACTGTCCGGACCCTCCCGCCACAGCCAACACCAGTATTGTCCGGACCCTCCCGCCACAGCCAACACCAGTACTGTCCGGACCCTCCCGCCACAGCCAACACCAGTACTGTCCGGACCCTCCCGCCACAGCCAACACCAGTACTGTCCGGACCCTCCCGCCACAGCCAACACCAGTGCTGTCCGGACCCTCCTGTCGCTGCCACACTGCCTGGTCACGCTGATCCACCTGGGTGATAACCGGCGCAGGACGGGCGGGACAAGCCGCCTATTGGGTAGGACAAGGCGCCTGGTGGGCGGGACAAGCCGCCTATTGGGTATGACAAGGCACCTGGTGGGCGGGACAAGCCGCCTATTGGGTATGACAAGGCACCTGGTGGGCGGGACAAGCCGGCTATTGTGTAGGACAAGGCGTCTGGTGGGCGGGACAAGCCGCCTATTGGGTATGACAAGGCGTCTGGTGGGCGGGACAAGCCGCCTATTGGGTATGACAAGGCGTCTGGTGGGCGGGACAAGCCGCCTATTGGGTAGGACAAGGCGTCTGGTGGGCGGGACAAGCCGCCTATTGTGTAGGACAAGGCGTCTGGTGGGCGGGACAAGCCGCCTATTGTGTAGGACAAGGCGTCTGGTGGGCGGGACAAGCCGCCTATTGTGTAGGACAAGGAGTCTGGTGGGCGGGACAAGCCGCCTATTGTGTAGGACAAGGCGTCTGGTGGGCGGGACAAGCCGCCTATTTTGGACAGGCGTCTGGTGGGCGGGACAAGCCGCCTATTGTGTAGGACAAGGCGTCTGGTGGGCGGGACAAGCCGCCTATTGTGTAGGACAAGGCGTCTGGTGGGCGGGACAAGCCGCCTATTGGGTAGGACAAGGCACCTGGTGGGCAGGACAAGCCGGCTATTGTGTAGGACAAGGCGTCTGGTGGGCAGGACAAGCCGCCTATTGGGTATGACAAGGCGTCTGGTGGGCGGGACAAGCCGCCTATTGGGTATGACAAGGCGTCTGGTGGGCGGGACAAGCCGCCTATTGGGTATGACAAGGCACCTGGTGGGCGGGACAAGCCGCCTATTGGGTAGGACAAGGCGTCTGGTGGGCGGGACAAGCCGCCTATTGTGTAGGACAAGGCGTCTGGTGGGCGGGACAAGCCGCCTATTGGGTAGGACAAGGCGCCTGGTGGGCGGGACAAGCCGCCTATTGGGTATGACAAGGCGCCTGGTGGGCGGGACAAGCCGCCTATTGGGTATGACAAGGCACCTGGTGGGCGGGACAAGCCGGCTATTGTGTAGGACAAGGCGTCTGGTGGGCGGGACGAAGCGTCTGACGACGACTAACCGTGCACAAATGAGTTCGCCGAGCATGACTGGAGTGAGCGGGCGCGGCTTGAGCAGATCTCGCAGTTCGGCGACAGCCGTCTGCGACATTGACGAGTTGGAGGCGACAAGTTTCCGACCGTTCACAGTCCTGGCACCGGACTGGCCCTTCTTGACTGAAACATGGCAAGCCTCTCCGTCTCAACCCAGCACCAGTGACCCGCAGGAGAACACCGGCCACCAGCGGGGCTTAACATCAGTCACCAGTGGCACTGAACACCAGTCACTACCCTCGAACTTCCGACGCCGTTTAGTAAGCTTAAAGCGTGAACACAGTCACCATGTGTGTGTAACGCGTGGTCTGTGGAGACTCTAGGAGTACGACTCCGAGTCCGAGGAGTACGACTAGCACAGATGTTAACGCACCTTTTTGGGTTGGCCGAGTCACCCTCACCCATAAGCCACAGGCAAAGCACGGTAACTTGTCATGTGCGGCGGCCATAATTAATCTGCTGCGCGCTTTTATTGGTTCTGTACCTAATCTTCCGGAGATGACGGGTCAGGTTCCGATACTATTTTTGGTTGGCACCATCAGGACTCGGACGAACATTTGTTCGGTGACAATATACCTCATAGGCACTTCTCCTGGGCTTGTGGAAGGATTTCATCACGATGGATAATATAAGAATGATAATAATAACAAGAATAACAACAACAGCAACAACAATACTACTAATAATAACAAGAATGATCCGTATTTCCGTAAATCCGCACTTTATCCACTTAATTTTATATTTATCATCTGATAGACTCGTTTATATATATATATATATATATATATATATATATATATATATATATATATATATATATATATATATATATATATATATATATATATATATATATATATATATATATATATATATATATATATATATATATATATATAAAGCACAAGTATATCAGATGATTTAGTATCAAATGAAGTGGATACAATACAGATTTCGATTAACTTACGAACAAGCAACAATGGGGCAAATGTTTATCGATGATGAACTAAACGAGATTACCGGAAACAATGTCAGAAAACATTTCACGTTTCGCAACATCATTGACGGAGCCACCGCAACTCGCTATTCAATCACGTTAGTTTTATTAGGTTTTGTTGAGTGATATCTGATGAGTGAAATGTCAAAAGGAATTAATCAATTATTATTGATAGCAAATCTTAATAGGCAGGACTGGGCGTGTTGCCGTTACCGTTGTCATCGTTGCCCATACATACCAACGGAGAGAACTTTGATTAAAATTGTTCCAAAAGATCTCAACGTTTCAAATGGCAGAGCACTACCGAGGTAGGCATGAAATAATAGAATCAGGTCGTCATATTCCGGCCGCTTGATTACATTAAGGCCATGCTAGTTCTTGTGATTTCCAATTTCGAGACAAAATCACAAATTCTTTCATTTGACACGGAAACTGCAGAATGACTGTCAGAAAGAGACCCACTTTCACACGACAGTCACTGGCGTATTTTTCCATACACGAGTCACTGGAGGAGCTTAATAGATTCCCCTTTTATCTTCGGAGCTAATGGACAGTTCGGAATGAAACCAAGCGAAATGTAAAAGTGCCTACTGGAAATTTTCGGCAAATGCTGATTTTTAAAACGAGATTTGATCCGTCGCCCAATGACCTCAATAATGATGCTTGATCACCTTCTGTATCATTGAGAGGCGTAGGATCAACTGGCCGGCACTTTGTCATCGTACGTTCACCCAAACATTCACGAAAACGAGAACAAAGCATGCACACACTTGGCATAACACGAACTAGAATTCCTACCCACAGACGGTCAGTAATGCCGACCTGCGGCCGGCCAGTAACGCCGACCTGCAGCCGGCCAACAGTATCCATCTGCGGTTGACCAGCAGCATCCATTTATAGCCGACCAGTAATGTCGACCTGCAGTAGACCATTAATGCCGACCTGTAGCCGGCCAGTAATGCCGACCTGCGGCCGGACAACAGCGTCCATCTGTGGCTGGCCAGCAGTATCCACCCGCACCCGGTCGCCAGTACCCACGTGCGGCAGTCTGCTTGGCGGCGGCTGGGGCGCGGCCGGCCGGCTTGCTCGTGTCGCAGAGGAAGTCTCGTGCCCGCTGTGCCGCCGCCGTCTTGGGCTGCAGCACGCTTTCCCACACGAGCTGGTCCACCGTGAGGATGGTCAGTCGGTAGCGCTCGGCCAGCAGGATGGCCATCAGGTAGGGCTCTGGGGACGACGGCGGCCGGTCACACTCGCCGTCCGTCTCACTGTTCGCTTCGTCACTATCACTCTGGGAACCAACTGCACTGCAAGTGGCAATGCCCAGTGGAGTGGAGATACCACACGCCCACACGATGTTAGGCGTCGGAATATCACACCATGTCACGGCTATGTCCTTTATTTATTTATTTACTCATTTCACGATACATGCCCTCCACGTACAGTGGCTATTATGGACAGTCTGTGTTCCATGGGCTGGGGCGCGGGGCTATCTGGGTCATGGCTTTGCCATGTTATAGAGCAGCTGTCTGGAGTGGTACCGACGACAGAAGAGCCCGCCGTTCATCTTACCAGTGTAGGGAGCACTGATGATGACGAAAGCGGGAGCGTTGCGTGACAGCTGCAGCTGCAGGTGGGGAGGCTGGTCGCGAGCGATGTAGCTACACACCGCCTCCGACACGGGGTCAGCCGGTGGCGAGCTTTCCTCCCGTGCGGCCAGTTCCTGATAATCTGTCGGACGCATAGTGCAGAACGGCATCCACTAACACAGCAGATGGCTACGTGGCTATGCTTATGATGCGCTTAGTATTCGCATCCACTAACACAGCAGATGGATAGGTGGCTATGTTTATGATGCGCTTAGTATTGGCATCCACTAACACAGCAGATGGATAGGTGGCTATGTTTATGATGCCTTTAGTATTCGCATCCACTAACACAGCGGATGGTTACGTGGCTATGCCTATGATGCGTTTAGTATTCGTAATCAATATCTTTCTAGGCATTCTTCCATCCATATTTCAAAATTTCAGTTTATTTTTGCTGGAGTTTTGCAACACTTACTGTACAAGTGCACAATAAGTGTACACTTACTGTAGAGTGCAACAGATTGGAAACGGGAAAATGTAGTTCCTATTTTCAAGAAAGGAGAAAGAGGGAAAGTTGAAAACTATAGGCCAGTAAGCCTCACATCCCTAGTCTGCAAGGTACTCGAATCAATTATCAAGGATAGAATAGTTAGTTTTCTGGAAGGAAACAGATTGATTCCAGATACTCAACATGGGTTTAGAAAAGGACGATCGTGTCTCACAAATCTCTTGAACTTTTTGAATTTTGCTACAGAACAATTTGATCAGGGAAATCAGGTTGATGTAGCATATCTTGACTTTAGTAAGGCCTTTGACAAGGTACCCCATAGACGGTTAATGATGCAGCTTCAGGTCCATGGTATTGCAGGTAGCATCCTAAAATGGATAGAGTTGTGGCTTTCAGATAGACAGCAGAGAGTGATGCTAAATGGTACAAAATCATCATGGCAAAATGTTCTTAGTGGAGTACCCCAGGGGTCGGTACTGGGGCCACTATTGTTCATTATATATGTGAATAACATTGAATGTGGCCTAAGCAGTAAGGCTTTGAAATTTGCGGATGATTTGAAGATCTTTAGGGCAATAACAGGGCACAATGAGCAGGTTTTGCTGCAGAAAGACTTAGACGAGCTAGTGAAGTGGTCCGAAAAATGGCAAATGAAGTTTAATTTTGATAAGTGCAAAGTCATGCATGTAGGTAGGCAGCATATGAAGGCTCCATTCTTGATGGGTGGCCAAGTACTATCTGTGACTCAGCAGGAGAAGGACTTAGGTGTTATCTTGAACACAAAATTGGGGGCATCAGAACAGACCAAAGAAGCCAGGAAGAAGGCACTAAGAATGCTTGGGGCAATACAGAGGAATGTGTCATACAAAAGTGAGGAGGTCATCAGGAAGCTTTACTGTGCATATGTTAGGCCACATTTGGAATACTGTGTCCAAGCTTGGTACCCTAGTTATGAGAAAGATTGTTGGCTTTTAGAGAGAGTACAAAAGAGGGCAACAAAAATAGTTAATGGTATAGGCAACCTGGCATATGAGGAAAGATTGAAGACATTGAATGTGTTTTCACTTAGATATAGAAGGCTGAGAGGAGATCTCATCGAGGTTTTTAAATTTGTTCATGGTCAGTAACAGGGAAATGTTTGAATTTAACAGAAATGATGCAATTAGAGGTCATCAATTCAAAATTACAGTTCATCACAGCAGGACAAGGTTAAGACAGTCTTTCTTCACCAACAGGGTAGTAGAACACTGGAACCAGCTGCCAGGAACCATTGTCAGTAGCAACACACTGAACATCTTTAAAAACGGCATAGACAATCATTATAAGAATAGGGGGCTTGTTTTTCTGTATTCCAGGGAGGGTTGATCGACAGGGAGGAGTTGGGAGTTGAGAGGAGTTTGAAATTGTTGAGTGTGTTATGCAATAGCAAGTGAGTCTCTTATTAAGTCTAAACGCTTTATAACTTTATATAGGGTGTACCTAGCAGTGGATTCAGCACCTTCCTTCGGGATGTGATACTGATGAGATTGTCTATGGTAGCACAATGGGTATGATGGGAGGAGTTTGTAATTGTTGAGTGTATTATGCAATAGCAAGTGAGTCTCTTATTAAGTCTGAACGCTTTATGAATTTCTGTGGGATGTGCCTAGCAGTGGATTCGGCACCTTCCTTCGGGATGTGATGCTGATGAGGTTGTCTATGGTGGCACGATGAATATGATGGGAGGAGCTTGTGTTTGTTGAGGCTGCTATGCGGTAGCAAGTGAGTGGTGCTAGATAGGCTGGGATATATAGCTTCCTAAGAACTTGGGATAAGGGATTGATTGGGGTGGGAGTATGTACATTCCTAGTACCTTTTCTAGGTAGGCTTAACCCAGATGGGCCCCTGTGGCTCTTATTAAGCCTTAATACTTTATGACTTTATGACATTATTCTTACATTGCAACTACAACATACCAACATATAGGCAGGCGCTACGAGAACTACAATCAACGTAATCCTGCAAAATGATTCAACAGTTAACTTTCAAGTATCCTTAAGGCCCAATATAACTAATTCATTCACTGGCAGCTAAAGTACCGGGTGTGTTTTCATGACTTTACCTTCAATTGAAACAGTAATTTACCTTCCTCTTCTGGCACTCTTATTCTTCGAAGTGTACATCAAATGTCAGGAAGCACACAATTTGAAGAAAGAAAACCATTTGAGCAGTAAATACGCGTTATATATATATATATATATATATATATATATATATATATATATATATATATATATATATATATATATATATATATATATATATACATACATACATACATACATACATACATACATACATACATACATACATACATACATACATACATACATACATACATACATACATACATACATACATACATATATATATATATATATATATATATATATATATATATATATATATATATATAGGTAGCTATATTGGACAGAAAACATTAATCAAGGACAAAATTACCAATTTGTCCAGCATATGGTCTAAAGTATACAATACACAAGAAGCTAAAATAAAAGCAAAACCTTCACGAGCTGACCCGCTGGGTTAGCTGCAGTCATCAAACTATTACCCGTGTAGTGGCTGCAGGATGTCCTGCAAATGTTGGTGACTATGCAGCGGCTGCACTCTGGTGACTGCGTGGTGGCTGTAGGGTCCCATGTGTATGTAGTGCCAAAACCACTTTAAATAACGGCCAGATATTTTAATTTTCCTATACATTGGTGACTGTGGCGGCTATAGGATTTCCCGTTCTCTAGTGACTATGTGATGACAATAGGATCTCCTGTGCTCTGATGACTGCGTGACGACTGTATGGTCTCCTGTACTCGTGATGACTGTGTGACGACTGTATGGTCTCCTGTACTCGTGATGACTGCGTGGCGACTGTATGGTCTCCCGTACTCGTGATGACTGCGTGACGACTGTAGGGTCTCCTGTACTCGTGATGACTGCGTGACGACTGTAGGGTCTCCTGTATTCGTGATGACTGCGTGACGACTGTAGGGTCTCCCGTACTCGTGATGACTGTGTGACGACTGTAGGGTCTCCCGTACTCGTGATGACTGCGTGACGACTGTAGGGTCTCCCGTACTCGTGATGACTGTGTGACGACTGTAGGGTCTCCCGTACTCGTGATGACTGCGTGACGACTGTAGGGTCTCCCGTACTCGTGATGACTGTGTGACGACTGTAGGGTCTCCCGTACTCGTGATGACTGCGTGACGACTGTAGGGTCTCCTGTATTCGTGATGACTGTGTGACGACTGTAGGGTCTCCCGTACTCGTGATGACTGTGTGACGACTGTAGGGTCTCCTGTATTCGTGATGACTGTGTGACGACTGTAGGGTCTCCTGTACTCGTGATGACTGTGTGACGACTGTATGGTCTCCCGTACTCGTGATGACTGCGTGACGACTGTAGGGTCTCCTGTACTCGTGATGACTGTGTGGCGACTGTAGGGTCTCCTGTACTCGTGACGACTGCGTGACGACTGTAGGGTCTCCTGTACTCGTGATGACTGTGTGACGACTGTAGGGTCTCCTGTATTCGTGATGACTGTGTGACGACTGTAGGGTCTCCCGTACTCGTGATGACTGCGTGACGACTGTAGGGTCTCCTGTACTCGTGATGACTGTGTGACGACTGTAGGGTCTCCTGTATTCGTGATGACTGTGTGACGACTGTAGGGTCTCCCGTACTCGTGATGACTGCGTGACGACTGTATGGTCTCCTGTACTCGTGATGACTGTGTGACGACTGTAGGGTCTCCTGTATTCGTGATGACTGTGTGACGACTGTAGGGTCTCCTGTACTCGTGATGACTGTGTGACGACTGTAGTCTCCCATACTCGGGTGACTATGTGGCAGCCATAGGGCCTGCTGTACTCCAGTGCTGGTGTGGTGGAAATCATGCACCGCTCAGTACTCACCCCTGACGAACTGCTCCTGGGCGGCCAGTGTCCACATGGCCGGCTTGTCGAGCACGCCTGGCCAGCCGGGCCAGCTGGCCAGCTCCGAGCTGTCGCTGACCGGGGTCGCCGCTGCCGACCGCACGTCCGTGACGCCGTCGCCGCCGGGCGAGCCCACCGCTGCTGCTGGCGGTGAGCTGCTGCTGGCCACGGCGTGCGTGCCGGCGGTGGCCGCGGCGAGAGAGCCAGCCGTGGTGGCGGCGTGTGAGCCGGGGGTGACCGCGAGACGAGAGTGGGTCCGTCCCGTGCCGGCCGCGGCCAGCGTACCGTCCAGGCTGACTGAAACACAGCGCCACTGACCAGCGACATTCTGACTGAGCCAGATACCGGAGCAGACTCTGCAGGCGTGATGATATGATGTGTATGGATGGCTACCCAATCAAAACCATCAGCACCAACCAATCAAAACCAGTGACAGACTTTGACTTCGAGTATCCTACATCAGAAAGTTAGCTGCCGACCTAAAAAAAAGAACGTTGCGTTTGATTTTTGCACATGACACATAGCTTAGCACATGGTGAATTGCATGCCAGGAAAATAGCTTGGAGGAATGAAGCTTTTATGTCACGAGACGTTCCGTGGTCCATGACTGCCCACACACGCCGTGTGTGAAGTGTGACACCTCACACACTGTGTGTGGAGTGTGACACCCCACACACTGTGTGTGAAGTGTGACACCTCACACACCGTGTGTGAAGTGTGACACCCCACACACCGTGTGTGGAGTGTGACACCCCACACACCATGTGTGGAGTGTGTGACACCCCACACACGGTGTGGGAAGTGTGACACCCCACACACCATGTGTGGAGTGTGACACCCCACACACCGTGTGTGGAGTGTGTGACACCCCACACACGGTGTGGGAAGTGTGACACCCCACACACCATGTGTGGAGTGTGACACCCCACACACGGTGTGGGAAGTGTCACACATGGTGTGTGAAGTGTGACTCCTCACACACCGTGTGTGGAGTGTGACACCCCACACACCGTGTGTGAAGTGTGACACCCCACACACCGTGTGTGAAGTGTGACACCTCACACACCGTGTGTGAAGTGTGACACCCACACACCGTGTGGGAAGTGTGACACCTCACACACCGTGTGGGAAGTGTGACACCTCACACACCGTGTGTGAAGTGTGACACCTCACACACCGTGTGTGAAGTGTGACACCTCGCTCAGACCCAGCACGACCGACGAGTGCTGGCCGAGCCCACCGTGCTGACCGTGCGATGCCTTGGCCACATCGGCCGTGACCGGCTCGTCAGCCGGCTTGCCCGGCTGGGAGACCCGGTGCACTAAGTCGGTGTTGTAGGCGCGCAGCTCAGCCGGAAGCGACTCGCCGGCCCGCCGCGGTGGCAGGATGAGCGTGTCGAACTCGCTGTAGTTGGGCAGCAGGCGCAGCATGTGCTCCTCCTCCAGATACTGCCTGCACCAAACGTCAGCACTCAGCCGACTGCGGCTGGGCAGGAGGCAGAACACGGACTCCTTCCCAAACACACAGTACCCATATCAGCACATAACAGTCAACAAACGATCAATTGCAGCTGAAAGATATTAGACAATAACCCTGGTCGCACACGGCACGTTGCCACCTTCCCCAGTGTACGGTTAGGGTGCGATCCACACTAGAGTGTCTAAAAGAGGAGAGCGATTGGATTGGATTGGAAACAATAGCGATTGGAAACAAAAACCAGCGTGTTGTACGTAACGAGATTTCGCGATTCATGTCTCATTTTTATAATTTGCGGTACTGGATGAACTTCCAGGCCAGTTCAAACGTCAGTTTTCCCTTACAATTGAAGATTTTCGGGCTTACTCACAATCTGTGTATGAACCGATGCCCGCTTGTAATGTTCCACATTGTACTCCTCAGTATCTCAGAATGCGAACGATTTTCCTCATGCCACATGTCGACCCATTGGTTAACGGTTAAATGAGGCCGAAGAGCTTACCTCGTTTTAGAAAGTAACAAAACAGTGGCTCAAAACATTATTATTTTGTACCCAGGCGTCGAAATAGACGCCAAATACAGCCTCAGCATCCAAATCAACTCCAGAGTGACTCAGAAGCCGACAACGATAATCAGAGGTCAAGTTGGATTCATGACATCACATCACTTTGAAAAGGTCAATGACCTATGCTAATGCGTGAGCTGAGCTGTCCATCGCTCAATCACATCAAAGATTAACCATTTTGGGAGGAATTGAGATTGATCGCCGACAATGCATGATTTCGGCGCAACAGACATGTTCCTACGCTTGATGCCCCATATGTAATAAGACATCTTCAAGTTTGCTGTACAGGTCGG
Organism: Ashinkailepas kermadecensis; assembly: GCA_034440615.1. NCBI lineage: Eukaryota > Metazoa > Arthropoda > Thecostraca > Neolepadidae > Ashinkailepas > Ashinkailepas kermadecensis. Next base: position 46,348 of record JAOTOM010003472.1, read on the forward strand.
CAAAGGATGCCCCATCAGCTATGCGGAGCAACGACGCGTTCATGCGTACCGTTGTTCAGTGGCCGCAAACAGAAATATTTACGACGAGGAGCACATAAAACCTCACCACAAGCGGGGCTAAGCTTTTCACGATTACCAAATCTAGTTGATAAATACTTTCACCCGTTTTGCCTAATGCGAGAACGGTCTGAAAGGCATTACAATGTATATTATTTCAATAGCAGGGGTTCTACTGAGACAAATTTCACGCAAATTGGCAACCAGGTACACAAAGATAGGGAGACTTGCTTGACAAATGCTACTTAGTCATGGTTCAATACAGCAGGGAGGAAACACTGGGTACAATTTTGCCGGTAAACCATAGCTCGGCAGCTATAACACAACACAAATTTGGTAATTATTTATGACAAAGATTATTACAAATGATCACACCATAGTCACACTCTAACAACAGTTCCTTGGCGAGGGTCCTGTAACAAGCTTAAGTAGACAGAGGAGCGGCTGGAAAATATCTGCCAGAGCAGCCGAGCGTGTCGGTAAAGTGAAGACTCCGGTTAGCAAAGCTCCCAAAAATCAACGCGACGCCTCTCGCAGGAGACGGGAACAAGCAAGTCGTCAGTACTGCGGATTTCAAGCGAAAGACCTTAATCCGAAGCCATATAAAGTGGCCACCAACATACACTTTCGGAAACCGACAAAGCTGCCCGAAGATGGCACGCGGCCTGGCTCCGTGACAAGAATGACAACTTCCCCAGCTTCACTAGCCAATTCTGATTTTCTGATGAGGCACATTTCACAAAAGGGAGGAACGGGATGGAAATAAGTGCGCCGTTTTCGACAACGTTAGGAATTGTTTGCCCTATAGATTTGGAAGGAAGAGAGATTGTTTTCTGTTCAGATAACTCGATAAAATGCGCCTTGTGAAGTTTGACTTTGTATGCTCATTGGATAATATAATTAAGTCAGTTTTGCATTCCCCTATCCATTAATAGGTAAGCAGGAGTGCCCTTCCATACCCGCGTGACCTAATTACGTTAAATTCCAGGGATGAGAAGTTTGTCAGTTATAATTCCGAAAAATTGCTTCCGACAGGATCACCAAAAATTTGAAATGTTAGAACACCTCCATTGGACATAGGAATATTATTATCTGCACTCCAATCCAGGTGTGCACCTTTTTCGGACCCGTTCCCGGCTGGCCCTCTCGGGTGAGAGCTGAGCTCTCACGGTCGCGTGAAGCAACGCAGACCTATCTGACCAAGATAGCAGAGACCAATGGTTCTACCTATGAAAGACCAACGCAATCACTATGAACTGCTTACAACAAATATAATGCAGGTACAGGGCCGGCAGTAATACAAAGCCAGGGTAAAGAGCACATCACCACGCAACGTTCCCAAACACAAAAGGTAACGCATTATAGCGAGGCTGCCTGCCTCAACCAAAGGCGGCGCAGCGGTGTCGTATTTCCTGCGCACGCCGAACAATTACCACTAACGTGTGTGCTCACCAGTAACCACCGGCTCACCTGTCGAACTCGAGCGAGTAAATCTCCAGAGGCATTGGGTGCTGGTTGAAAATGGTGACTTGCATGTCGACGCCGTCCGCATACGGAATGATGGGGTCGAACGCCAGCTCAAGTGGCGATACATCCAGCTGCATACAGAGCCGTGTCCAGACAATCCGCCCGCACCAATCACAAATCACGTATCCGCTCACATGCACACACTATTATACCAGGGTTCGCAGTTCTGAACACGAAATCGGTTTTTACTAGTTTTTATCACTGGTAAAAACCGACATGCTAAAACCTGTATTTAACCTGGTTCTACCCGTAAGGATCCTGCAAATACTTTGCTTAATCTTTTTCAGATATATAAAACAGTCTGTTTGTATGTCTAGTAGAGTGTCACCTACAAGAATGCACAATACATAGAAATAGGAAAAATTGGAGCTGAATGTCACAGGATGTGTAAGCACAGCACCAATTTTTTCCCTGTTTTTTTTACTAGTTTTTAACCGACTCATAAAAAAACAGGTTGTCATGACGAATACCAGTTCTTCCCAGTAAATGCTAGGCCTGTAATATACTGGCGCGACATTTGTGACACATGGGTAGACGTGCTTCAGCGGTATTACACCCATTGTACGCTACGTAGTATCCAAAAGTATTAATATTTCCATAGCCAAACCGGAATTCTACATCAGTGCGGTGACAGAGTTGAGTTGATTTCAGTAAAGGCTACTATCAGTCCTACACAATTGATGTGATGGAGATGACTATATCATTAAAGGATACTATCAATCTACACCATTGCCGTGTGACATGTAGTGAGGACAGCACAGCATTATCACGATTAATCGTTACCCATATATAACCGACAAGAAATACCCACTTCAGAAGTTCAGCATGACATTCCTCAGTATCTTAGGATACTAATAGCGTGTCATGTGTTACATTTCTTCCAATAGGCACGAGTGAGATGGGGCCGAAGCGTTGACCTCGTTTTGCAAAATTTTGAAATAGTACCCCAAAACAGCATTTTGTAATTTCCAAAGGTGAAAAAAAACTATAAATTCAGTTTCAATGTCATATTAATCCCAAAATATTCTGACGTTTTAGCCTAAAGTACCGATAAAGCCGAAAACGTTATCTGAGACTAAGTTTATGTCAATGATCTCGAATCACCTTGGCAAAGGTCATGACCTATGCCAACAGGTTAACTGGGTTATCCATCACCTTACTACACCGAACATTAGCCACTGTGGGTTGAAGTGAGGTTCATTGCTGATATTTCACGGTTACGGCGACACGGAGTGACGACCGTATGTCCGGAGGACGACTGTCAGTTCAACACTTCAGTGGCGTCACACTGCGACACGCAGCGACTGTGCGTCATTGCGTACCGGCGGGTAACGTCAGACTGCAGGATGGCTCACAATCCCACATGTCAACCAGAGATGTCATGGTCAAGGCTTATCCAAAAAGAAGTACCTAGTTCTTATGGAAATTATTGAATATGTTGAACCATTCTTTTAGAGAAAGGCCAACAAATATAGGGTCGTTTTGCCTTGGCACTACCTCGACCAGGTCGGAGCCCCAAGTTGGGCTTCATTCCTTAACGAAGTTCTGGAACAGCACATGGGTTCAGAATTCTTCAAGCCCTCCGGTCCCCTCCCCCGTCCTCAGTCCCCGCCAATGCATCGATGGAGATGGCGGTCGCACGGACACGACAGTTTCTGTGCACGAATGCATCGTCTGTGCAGCGAACATCACATCACACCGCACTGGAAGGCTGCTCCGTACCGCGCTGTCCAGTCCCTCGCCGGTCATCCGCTTCGTCCACGTACGTGTCGACCCCTGCACGGTCAGCACCGCCTCCATCACGTAAGATTTCTGTCAGAAAGATGGAACGGAATTCAGCTCAACTTCCGTATTTGTAAGGATGCTTACGTTCCATTTCCGGGAGCTTTTGCATTCTGCCAGGCAACAGAGTAGCACCGTCCGACCAGCTGACGCATAGCCACCACCTCCACACAGGTTTTTGAAGTCAAGCCGGAACGGATCTCGCGCACCTGCACTGACAACAGGCGGGAGTGATAGATCTGGAGCAGCAAGAGGCGCCAACACAGGCAAATCACCACGTGTTCAGCCTTGCTGCGCCGCTCCAGCTGTCAGCCCGGACCCGGCAAGGATGAGGACCGGCGGCCGGTCGACCCGGAAGCAGGTGACCCATAGACCGTGGGAAATCCAGATCACCACTTGCTCCAGAAAAAAACAAAGGGCAGAAGCAGAACGCCACGAGGGCCCCAGGCGGCATCAGGTAAATCAATGCCGCAGCGAACGAAAAAAAAGGTGCACCAATTCAACGTTCAAACTATTCTACCCGGCGCCCAGTAGAGGTCAGAAAACTGGAGGGGGTTGAGCAAAGAAAATGTAACGAAAACAGGTGCACAGCACAAGAGCCACTAAGGCATCGACAGAGAAATCGGGAGACAGAATCAGAACACAGAGCTCCATACACGTTGTCCACGACGCCGGGGTCCTGTCCCGGCTGTCGTCTCCACCGAATAACGCACACTTTTGCTGGGCGCGAAGATGACGTCAGCGACAGTCCATTCGTCCGGCTGCAACACGCCTTGAGACGGTTTGAACGTGAAGACAGAAGGCAGGCTGGTGGAGGCGGCCGGCCGCCGTGTGCGCTCGCCAGAGCTGAAGGGCAGCGCGGCCGGACGGTCGGGCGTCCGAGCCACCACACTCCACACGGCAGGCAGGATCCCGCTGTCGATCACGCGGCCGCCATACGGACGTCACACGGGTGTCACATATGAACCATACGGGTATCACACATACATCACACGGGTGTCACACCTACATCACACAGACGTCACACGGATGTCACACATACATCACACGGGCGTCACACATACATCACACGGGCGTCACACATACATCACACGGGTGTCACATATGAACCATACGGGTATCACACATACATCACACGGGTGTCACACCTACATCACACAGACGTCACACGGATGTCACACATACATCACACGGGTGTCACGCATACACCACACGGGTGTCACACATACATCACACGGGTGTCACACATACATCACACGGGCGTCACACATACATCACACGGGTGTCACACATACATCACACGGGCGTCACACCTACATCACACGGGCGTCACACCTACATCACACGGGCGTCACACATACATCACACGGGCGTCACACATACATCACACGGGTGTCACACATACATCACACGGGTGTCACACATACATCACACGGGTGTCAACCACATCACACATCACACGGGCGTCACACATACATCACACGGGCGTCACACATACATCACACGGGCGTCACACATACATCACACGGGCGTCACACATACATCACACGGGCGTCACACATACATCACACGGGCGTCACACATACATCACACGGGCGTCACACATACATCACACGGGCGTCACACATACATCACACGGGCGTCACACCTACATCACACGGGCGTCACACATACATCACACGGGCGTCACACCTACATCACACGGGCGTCACACATACATCACACGGGCGTCACACCTACATCACACGGGCGTCACACATACATCACACGGGCGTCACACATACATCACACGGGCGTCACACATACATCACACGGGCGTCACACATACATCACACGGGCGTCACACATACATCACACGGGCGTCACACATACATCACACGGGCGTCACACATACATCACACGGGCGTCACACATACATCACACGGGCGTCACACATACATCACACGGGCGTCACACATACATCACACGGGTGTACACATACATCACAGCGGTCACCATACATCACACGGGCGTCACACATACATCACACGGGCGTCACACATACATCACACGGGCGTCACACATACATCACACGGGCGTCACACATACATCACACGGGCGTCATCACACGGCTCACATCACACGGGCGTCACACATACATCACACGGGCGTCACACATACATCACACGGGCGTCACACATACATCACACGGGCGTCACATACATCACACGGGCCGTACATCACACGGGCGTCACACATACATCACACGGGCGTCACACATACATCACACGGGCGTCACACATACATCACACGGGCGTCACACATACATCACACGGGCGTCACACATACATCACACGGGCGTCACACATACATCACACGGGCGTCACACATACATCACACGGGCGTCACACATACATCACACGGGCGTCACACATACATCACACGGGCGTCACACATACATCACACGGGCGTCACACATACATCACACGGGCGTCACACATACATCACACGGGCGTCACACATACATCACACGGGCGTCACACATACATCACACGGGCGTCACACATACATCACACGGGCGTCACACATACATCACATCACACGGGCGCTCACGTCACATACATCACACGGGCGTCACACATACATCACACGGGCGTCACACATACATCACACGGGCGTCACACATACATCACACGGGCGTCACACATACATCACACGGGCGTCACACATACATCACACGGGCGTCACACATACATCACACGGGCGTCACACATACATCACACGGGCGTCACACACATCACACGGTCACATCACACGGGCGTCACACATACATCACACGGGCGTCACACATACATCACACGGGCGTCACCATACATCACACGGGCGTCACACATACATCACACGGGCGTCACACATACATCACACGGGCGTCACACATACATCACACGGGCGTCACACATACATCACACGGGCGTCACACATACATCACACGGGCGTCACACATACATCACACGGGCGTCACACATACATCACACGGGCGTCACACATACATCACACGGGCGTCACACATACATCACACGGGCGTCACACATACATCACACGGGCGTCACACATACATCACACGGGCGTCACACATACATCACACGGGCGTCACACATACATCACACGGGCGTCACACATACATCACACGGGCGTCACACATACATCACACGGGCGTCACACATACATCACACGGGCGTCACACATACATCACACGGGTGCCACACATACATCACACGGGCGTCACACATACATCACACGGGCGTCACACATACATCACACGGGCGTCACTCACACTACATCACACGGGCGTCACACATACATCACACGGGCGTCACACATACATCACACGGGCGTCACACATACATCACACGGGCGTCACACATACATCACACGGGCGTCACACATACATCACACGGGCGTCACACATACATCACACGGGCGTCACACATACATCACACGGGCGTCACACATACATCACACGGGCGTCACACATACATCACACGGGCGTCACACATACATCACACGGGCGTCACACATACATCACACGGGCGTCACACATACATCACACGGGCGTCACACATACATCACACGGGCGTCACACATACATCACACGGGCGTCACACATACATCACACGGGCGTCACTACATCACACGGGCGTCACATACATCACACGGGCGTCACACATACATCACACGGGCGTCACACATACATCACACGGGCGTCACACATACATCACACGGGCGTCACACTACATCACACGGGCGTCACACATACATCACACGGGCGTCACACATACATCACACGGGCGTCACACATACATCACACGGGCGTCACACCTACATCACACGGGCGTCACACATACATCACACGGGCGTCACACATACATCACACGGGTGTCACACATACATCACACGGGCGTCACACATACATCACACGGGTGTCACACATACATCACACGGGCGTCACACATACATCACACGGGCGTCACACCTACATCACACGGGCGTCACACATACATCACACGGGCGTCACACATACATCACACGGGCGTCACACATACATCACACGGGCGTCACACAACATCACACGGTGTCACATACATCACACGAGCGTCACACATACATCACACGGGCGTCACACATACATCACACGGGCGTCACACATACATCACACGGGCGTCACACATACATCACACGGGCGTCACACATACATCACACGGGCGTCACACATACATCACACGGGCGTCACACATACATCACACGGGTGTCACACATACATCACACGGGTGTCACACCTACATCACACGGGTGTCACACATACATCACACGGGTGTCACACATACATCACACGGTCGTCACGCATACATCACACGGGTGTCACACATACATCACACGGGTGTCACACATACATCACACGGGCGTCACACATACATCACACGGGCGTCACACCTACATCACACGGGCGTCGCACATACATCACACTGATGTTACACATACATCACACGAGTGCCACACATACATCACACGGGTGTCACGCATACATCACACGGGCGTCACACATACATCACACGGGCGTCACACATACATCACACGAGCGTCACACATACATCACACGGGTGTCACACATCATCACAAGGGTGCCACACCTACATCACACGGGCGTCACACCGACATCACACGGACGCTACACCTACATTACACGTACGTCACACATATATCGCATGGGCGTTACAATATGTCACACGAGCGTCATACATATACGCAGCGGCGTTGACTCGCCTCACCGATGCATTGACAATAGGCACTTACTTATTGTGCACTTTGATTTGGCAGATTTTGCACATCCCAATGTATACGGTGCCAAAATTAAGGTCGCCGAAGTCCATCTCAGCTATTGGCATAGTGACTGTCGCCTTGATCACGATCGGTATGAAGAGACCGAACTTCACCTGCCAAAAAAAATTGATTATAGTATTCACTGGGGAATGGAGCATGACCTGTTCGCTACATCTGCAACAATGATGCTGAGAAGAAAAAACATGCACTTTGCATGTTTTTTTTTCAGCATCGGTACAGAGTTTGCAACGTCGCGTAAGAGATGTCACGGTCTGTGCTGACAACGCTAGCCGTGCCGTCGAGCTTCGACTCATAGGAACAAAGCATGAAGGTACCCGGACAGCGTTGCAAAACCGCTGCCGGTCCATCTCGGCACACACCTCGTCAGCTTACCGTCACCGGACAAAACCGCGTGCCAAATCGGAGAAAATGTAATGCATACATGGCGCACCATTAAATTTTCACGGTAGCCGTGATGCCAGCTTAGAATACCCCAACGAGCGACGAATGTGGCTCGTGTCATAAGTACGCGATCAGATCTGACTTCGCGTGTTGGAACAGGGCAGAATTTTGCCCCAGCCCAATCGCTGGCAGTGTTGTATCGTTGGATTCAACTTTTGATGACGAAGTGTAGCGTTCTGGCAAAAAATATGCGAAAAACAGCTTTCAGTGCATATTTACCATACAATAAGCAAACTTAAGTGATAAAGTAAAAAGTACTGTTCCAAGCCATACTGCTCGGAGGCGCAGACGCTAAATTACTAATCGCAGCAGCAAAATCAATGCAATATTACTCGCAGTGTGAAGACTTGCGGCATTGAAAAGCCCGTTACAGCAATGATTGCTGATCATTGAAAAATGTTAAACATGACCAGCGGTAGAAGGTGATGAAGGGCCTGTCAGAAAGCAGAGTCAATGAGAGCAGTAAGAGAGAGAACCAGCGAGCACTGACCTCCAGGTAGACCATCTTCTGGATCATTTCTACCGGTTGTTGCAGTGAGCCGGGTCGTAGCCGGACGTTGAGGAATGACGACTCGCCGGGCGAGAGAAGGCCCGACTGACTCTCCAGCGTGACGGTCAAATCGTCACTGCCAGTCACACCGACGGCCAGCTAACAGTCATGCTCACAGCCTACCAGCAGTGGCACAGCACATCCCACCAATATCAACACAGTACAACACACCAAAGGTGTCACAGCACGGCCCATCAACAGTAGCACAGTGCAGCACATCAACAGTGGCACAGCAAAGCCCACCAACAGTGGCACAGCACAGCCCACCAACAGTGGCACAGTACAGCCCACCAACAGTGGCACAGCACAGCCCACCAACATCAACACAGTGCAGCCCACCAAAGGTGTCACAGCACGACCCATCAACAGTAGCACAGTGCAGCCCACCAACAGTGGCACAGCACATCCCACCAATATCAACACAGTACAACACACCAAAAGTGTCACAGCACGGCCCATCAACAGCAGCACAGTGCAGCCCACCAACAGTGGCACAGCAAAGCCCACCAACATCAACACAGTGCAGCACACCAAAGGTGTCACAGCACGGCCCATCAACAGCAGCACAGTGCAGCCCACCAACAGTGGCACAGCACAGCCCACCAACAGTGGCACAGTGCAGCCCACCAACAGTGGCACAGCACAGCCCACCAACACAGCACAGCCCACCAACACCAACACAGTGCAGCCCATCGACGGTGACACAGCCCAGACTATCAACAGCAACACAGTACAGCCCACCAAAGGTGACACAGCTCGGCCCATCAGCAGCAATATCCGCAGCAGGCTACCACATCTAGCTGTGGATACGGGATTCATGACTATTGGGGATAGTGACAGGGGTGTAGTGTTCATGTAGAGGGGCGCTTGCACAGCCATAATGGCTGGATAATGATGTGGCAATCACTAGTGTGCGTTGGGAACCATTGTTTGAAATGACCCTGAACTACCACCAAATATAAGCACTGGCTACTTGAAAATAAGCACAAAAACTCACTATGAAAATTCGAGAAAGAACTGGAGAAAAACATATCTGGTAATAAATATACTTTTGTTACAACATTGCCTGTTTGATCTCTATTCTTGCACGGTTCTATATGCCAGTGCGTGTTGTCTGTGGTGTACGGTAATTAACGGTCAATACATAGCACATTGGACCTTGGGTGACTTTACCACGAATAACGATGCTAGACTGGGACTGACTGGAAAGTAATATTGGATCTAGGCGTGTGAGGAATTGCAGGTCGCTTGCACCGCCTGGAAAGTTCAGCGTACAATTGCTACAAGCGATAAGTTTGATTTGTCAGGAATACCATGACACAGCTGAAATTATCCCGGTCAAGCCATTTTGAGTTGGGTCGAAATTCCAAGGGTGGCCAATTGTGACATGCTGATCGCCGTTGACTGGGGCTTGGAAACTTATCCAACTTACGTTAGAGTTCACCTAACCTGACATATCCACGTAATTTTTCGATGTTTTGCCTTCCTCTCCTAGATTCCCAATGTTTAAGTGTGTGGGGGAGGAAGGGGAAAGCCCACCCGTCCCCAGCCGTAGATGGGCGCATTTTGCCTCCCCGTACTTGTTTGATGTTGATGTCCGGAACGTCATACACGATTCCATCATTGCTCGTGTTAATTTGAAAGGTTCGGGGAAAAGGTAATTCGGCAGTCACAAATAACTGCAACGCTTTCTATCCTTCTCCTCGTGCGCAGAAGTCGGATTTATGACCATAAAGTTTTCTGCACAGACATTTACTTCAAGTCCGGCACCATAGTTATGGTAATGAACACATTCATGAGGTCATGGGACTGGTATACTCACTGGGTAGGAAGGTAATGAGGCTCGGACATTCCATTGGGAGGTGGATCGTGAGGTTTTCAACCCAGCGACTCTCGGACATTCACTCGTTATGGGGGGCTGATGAAGCCAATCCAGAAAAGATAATGAAACTGAGACAACCATACGCAGGGAGGTCAAGAGACAGAAACAACCACCGACGAGTGCGGTCACGGGGCCGAACACCCAATCACAAGGCAGGCCACTGCTCGGAGACTCACCCTTCAGCAAGGATGGAGCTCATAAGGTTGATGACCACCGGCAACTGGGAGATGTTTGTGATGGTGATGGCACGTTGCAAGTCGCTGCCCAGCAGAACGAGGCCGAAATCTGCCCGCACAGTGGGCGATGCTCGTCACACCATCACAGGCGACCTGCTCTCAAGTGAACACATGGTCTATGGCTAACTTCCAGTTCCGTCCCTTGGATAACCGGTAGAACGTGCTAGGTGCACGCAAGGGCCCATCCAGAGACTGTCATTTTTAATTACGTTCCTCTGACTACCTTCATTGAGCATTTAAAACATCCTGAGGTGCGAATATTCAGTGAGGCGTGATGGGCCCCGAAAAAAAACTCTTTTTTCTGAAGGGCCCATTCGTGTTGGTAGGACCGGTAGCCTGACCTCTTGAACCCCATACAATCCATATGCTTACTCCTTAGGTAAGCAATTATCAGGTTGAGTGCAACTCCAGGTAACCACACCACTTCCGTGATACACCATGCCAGCTTAACTATTAGTAGTGGGTCGCGGAGACGATTTTTTTTTTGGGGGGTGGGGGCGCCGCTACTGGAGGGAAATTCAAGTTGGCCTATCCGGGTAATAACCCCTTTGACCACAGAAGGCTCCATCATATCGTTTGCTCCCTTCCCTACGCACAGAGACTGTGTTCTGTCAGTCAGGATAGGACATTTCCAGTTATAGGTCCGGACCATCATGCATTTCTAGGCAATCAATCGTTATCAATCTAAACATAGGCGAACCAATAGTGCGGTTACTATCGCGTCTCTTGGGTATCGTCTATCGTTAATTAATCACCAACAGGCAACGTCCAATTGCCAATATGTGAAGTCATAAAAACAAACTTGCTCTAACACAGAAGTAACACAAGTGACATGAATGATAATGCAAGTGTGCGAAGCATATGCAAACTCGGAGATTGGCTGTCAAAGTCGCCGTATAAGCGGCGACTTGCCGCATCACTCGGTCTATTGGGTCACAGGAAATATTGGTCGTTGGTGAGGACATACAGTAATTTACAGTGCGAGGGGCACGAATAAAGATGCCAGCTGCAACGCAATTTACCCCGCCAAACGGCACAAGATGTGTTGCCTGAGCATTCCTGGTGGTTCTAGATGGCACATGAACAGAAAATGACTCCAAAAGGTGGAATGAAGCGATGAACCTATTGAGCACTTTGCGTACAAGTAACACATCGCACTGTAGGCTGGTGTAGCCTGTCGCCTTGCATGTAGAGGCTGGTGGTGATGAAATCTCAGCGGGTGCTCATACTCCAGAGAGTGGCAGTTTGGTTCCGTGTGGTGAGTGAGCCACATCAGGAAGTTACGCTGCACCCTTCAATGCGAATTCGACGGCATTTGGCGACACCAGCCCAAATTACTGAGTAGTACTCTGGGACAAATCCAACGTTTGCGTTAGAGGCAGCAAGAACTGTCCGCATATTCAGCTTCACCGCGGGGAGGCCGACTAAAAAGTCCGAATGGGCACGTCAAGCACCCTACTACCTTTTGACACCATGACGCTAATATTATTTGCGAAAGTGAGTTTTTGACCCAGAATGACTCCCAAGTCCCGCATAGCAATGACGTGTTGGAGAGTTCTCGCAACAAGAAGTTATCGGGCTCAAATTGGCATAACTTCTTGAAATGTTGGCTTCTCCTCGATGATTCAACATGAGGGAGGATCAACACATTGAACTTATGCAACCAAGTGCGTCTTAAAACAAAGTGTCCTCCAATCACTAACAATTTCCATTTATAATGTCTTTAGCTTCCTCCAAATCCAGAAGTGCAGATGAGAATTGATCGGTCAATCCACGGTTACGATTTGACTTCTCCCCCTTCAAAGTTAGCTCGATCCATGAGTGATTTCATCTAATATATTTTGGGATGTACGCATTCAGGAATCACTAAATTGAGTGTTTATACTAACACTCCGAACTATCCATCAGTTTAACTACGAAACGCAGTTAACATCCTGCACGCACAGCTCGGCGGAGTGAACCCCACATCCGAAACAAATGTGAATGACATTTAAAGACCTTCGAGCGCATGCTCAAGGAACACCCGGTGACATGTCTGTACAGCAAACTATGCATAAATACTTGGATCCCACACAGCCACAAAGCAAGTCTATTCCATTGCACCTTTATCCCGCTGAAAGGTCAGGCCAGCGGTGTTTGGCTGCAGCAACCTCTCACCAAGGTAATACTTGAGCAGATCAAGACTGACGGCGTCACGCCGCGAGGTATCGCCGCGCAGAAACGACGCCGTCGTCGGATTGGAGCGAATAAAGTTAACCGTCACTAGCCGCTCCACCTCCAGATCAATCAGCGACGGGTCCACCATCGCCGGGTCCTGCCGGTGGCAGACACACCGCGTCAGTGTCCACCACCTGGCCAACGTCCACAGTCAATACAAAGTCCACCGTCACTAGCCGCTCCACCTCCAGATCAATCAGCGACGGGTCCACCATCGCCGGGTCCTGCCGGTGGCAGACACACCGCGTCAGTGTCCACCACCCGGCCAACGTCCACAGTCCATACGGAGTCAGCATGCAGTGTTTCAACATCTCTGTAAAGCCTAAGCGAGACGAGCAAAAACATTTGTGACATTTCCACGCCCACAACAGCCAGCCAGCCAGCTTATGAAAAAATGACGTAAGATATCCTTCCGAGATACATATTATGCTTCTGCTACATATCATGTTTACATTATTAATGATGACAACATATTATTGTTCTGTCGCGTGGTGATCACAACGGTGTCAGGGGCTATCAGCAGATACTCCAAATTGTGGACCAATAACAAAAATTGTGATTAAAAGAACAAAGCAAAGAAACGAGAGCATTACCAGTGTCAAACGGACAAGCTGATTAAAATGTCACGGCAACCGTTTACATTTCAAGAATCATCGATGACCTGGTGATACAGCGCCACTCGGCTTTTCTCTTCCCGTCGGCGCTTCAGCCTTGCCCGTGCACGGCACTTCGTCACCTTCTGAAGTAACGGAGAACGTGCGACCCCCTAACGTTGTCAAAACTAAGTGTGTCAACGAAACGAAACAAAGCCGAGTGTGTCTCGTGTGACGAGGTCTCGCGACTGACATCCGCCTTTTATACTTTGAGTCCTTAGTCGAGCTACCAGGCCATGCCAAAGGTCCGGCTGTCTCAAAAACTGAGAATTCGCGATTAATTCGGCTAAAAATTGGAACAAAACTGTAATTGGTGTGTACTTTATTTCCCACAATGTTAAACTAATGATTAATCGTGAGAGCGAATTTGAAATAAATGATGATTTTTTTTTCTCAATCAGCTTCCTTCATTTGAAGGGATTCAACGATAATGATTCAGACTATACACCGGTCTGCTTGGATCCCGATCGAAAGCAATTGCACGAGCAGAACATTGGTCTGTGAATGAGTGACTGGACACGGGCAGACATGTACAGATGGGTTTACCTGGTGTGCCTGGTGCTGCTTGAGCGGCACCAGGGTGCACCGCCCACGTACCCCGTGACTGATGACGCTCCAGAACAGACTGAGTGGCGGCGTGACCTGCTCTGCATCTTCAGAGTCGTACAGACATGCACAGAGGGGAGGCGCTGCTTGAGCGGCACCAGGGTGCACCACCCACGTACCCCGTGACTGATGACACTCCAGGACGGACTGAGTGGCGGCGTGGCCTGCTCTGCATCATCAGAGTCGCACAGCTCCTGCTCCTGCTCCGGGTCCGGCCCGTGCTCCTGCTCCGCCTCGGTCGAGTCGCTGGCTATCTCCAGATTGAACTGCACCTCGCCGTCCGGATCGTCCTCGGCTCTGGGCTCGACCTCGGGGGCCGACTGCCAGCCACAGGAGTCACGCAATCATGGCATGTGTCCAGCATTATGTCAAGGTACGGGTGACACATCTAGGCACCTCGTATCACCACAGAGGTCGTGAAAAATGAGCTGATCATTTTCAAGTTCCTAGTTTTGCTCGCTGGTAGGCGAGGTGCTCTAAAATTCCTACAGGCTGGTTACATCTCCTGTGAATGTCTTATTTCCTTTCGAGCGGACAGCATAGGCCGTGTTCACAACGCTAATAAAGAGAAACGAGTGTGCCGAGGCGCCCCAGATAGGTGCCACTTCAGGTGTCGAGTGGCACCCAAGACAGGTGTTGCCTCAGGTGTCGAGTGGCATCCCAGACACGTGTCACCTCAGGTGTCCGCTGATCAGCAGCATCCGCAGTTGCGAGAGCGTGAGTGATGAGATACAACACAAGAACGGAGCCCGGCAGTTAAATCGTCTCAATTTCTCTTTTTAGCAGGGAATCTGGGGATTGTGGTTCAGTCTGGTGGGTCGACCCCGAGTTTCCGCCAAAATGGCGAATTCAGCGGTCAGCCATCAAGGCTCGCCCTAACGGCGCACCCTGAGTGCCAGGTACTGGGTGTGGATCGTGACCAGGTTTTCCGAGTCGAGCTAACGAAGCATGCCCAGGAGATCCCACACATGGTCGATTTTCTTTGCAGCCGTTTTTTTTTAGCTGGGTAATTAAATATTTAAATGCAAGATCGACCGCTTTCGTTGCATTTCCGTATACTGAAATACAGTACCGGATACCGGATACCGGATATTATACCGGATCGGTGCGAGAGCGCCAGAGTATTGAACGGAGTGGCGATGGCGGTGGGCAGCAGATAACTCCTTAGGTTCGACAAACCGCCCAGAGCTCCGAAACAGCGCCTGCTAAATAATCAGTCGTGCAAGTCCCAGCTAAGAGCACGATATGAATCCAACCTTAGGTTTTTGGCATTCAAAATAGGGCAACTGTCATGATCGCGAAATTTTACTGCAATACTGGCGGTGGGGTGGGGTGGGGTGGGGGGCTTTTTGGGGGGACTTCCATTGTTGGCTTGGAACCACACGTCAAGGGAGACCAAAACTTCTTTCATATCTGCGACGACCTTTTGAACTTGAGAATTCGCATACTTTCCCGAGTTCATCAACACGCCACTGCCTCACACTCAGCAAACAAACCGAGGTGGTTGGCAAGGTCGGAGCAGACGACTGAGAGCTGAGCATCGGGGAACTCTGATGCTGTCAGGCAGCGATGCGGATGTTTTAGAGAAACGCCCAGACGTGAGTGGGACTGGCGCTCTTTTCGTGCCATCATTTATTAAAGTGATCAGGACTGCACCATGATCTGCTCCGTGACCAGAGTGCGTACTGAATTGTCTACTTTACCAGACCAGAGTGCGTACTTTTGCGCTGCTCATGTGGCAGGCTTCAGTAGTCTCGAGCCCCCGGACCCTCCTGGAGCAGCTGTTCAGACTCCTTGGCCCTCGGACCCCCTGGAGTAGCTGCTCAGACCCCGGACCCACCTGGAGCAGCCGCTCAGACCCCTCAGCCCTCGGACCCACCTGGAGCAGCCGCTCAGACCCCTCAGCACTCGGACCCACCTGGGGCGGTTCGCCAGCGGCGGTATGTACCCGCACGTCCGAGGGCAGAGAGCTCTGCTGTCCCGGCGACGGCGCAGTCTCCGGGTGTGGCGGCAGCGCCTGCTGCTGGTCTGCGGCGCGCTGCTCGCCACCGGCCGACCATGGTCGTGGCGATAGAACGTCCACCGACCCGCTGCCGCACACCGGCACTCCGTCAACACACCTAAACACGACCAGCGGCAGTACAGGCCCGCCAGCATCGGAATCCAACCTTAGTTCGGAACTTCAACGGTCAGCAGCATATTATCTTACATTATTTCATACGATAGAAAAGCAAGTCATGAAAACGAAGCTATTCCAAAACTGGTGCGGTGCAAACGAGATTGGGTTGTTAGAGTCCATGGATGGCACTAGAGCAGTGGTTCTCAAACTAGGGATCGCGACCCCAGCTGGGGTCGCGGGGCCCTTCTGGTGGGGTCGCGAGCAATCATCGACTGTGAATTGACCCGACACATCTGGTCCGTTGCGCTCTGATAACGCCGCGCTGTTGTTGATACCGCATGAATTTATGGCGCTGTCGCCATAAATTCATGCACTACCTGTAAATGTATGAGTGATGCTTCGCAAGTAACAAAATACAGAACACTATAATAAAAATACAGAATGTGGGGTCGCGGCGCGACGCTCCGCGACGCTCCGCGACGCTCGCGACACAGGGGTCGCCACATCAAAAAGTTTGAGAACCACTGCACTAGAGTACACCTGTAATATGTGGATGCACCGACTTAATTCCTCTCGTCCGTGACCGGGGCATATCCAGGGCATTTAATCTGGGACCCTCGTCTCGAGGGGAGCTACTGGATGAGACAATTTCAACACTCTAGTGTCACTGGAGGGGCGCATTTGCTATTCGGAGGTGCAATGAACTAAATAATTATAGGAAATGCACACGAACGTCCCTGAAGGGGCGCCTTTTTCCAGTCAGAGGGGCGCCGTCTTTCCATGGATAGCGGTAGTGCATACCTCCTGTGCACCATCGGATCCTCCCATGATTCGTGACTGTAATACACTTCGGAAGGAAAACATGGCGCCCTGCAATTATAAACAAACTAAAAGGCCACAGAAGTACAAACTAAAAACTCGTAACCACAATTAGGCATGGAAGACGAGAGAATAAACCGTGATTATTTTACAGACACACTTGACCGGTAGGCGATCACGCAGCGTCATCAACGACCCACGCCGGTTGGTTGCGGATGGAATCGGTAATCCTGTCGGCTGTCGGCTGTCGGATTCGAACTCGCAATCTTGCAATTCGGGGTCGAATGTCCTACCGACTAAGCTACGACGACCCCATATTCAGACATGGAAGCATCAACGATGATAGTTTATTAACCATGAACAGTCACAATCCACCCAGTCCCCAAATGAGTCCAACTGCGATCGTGCACTGCACCAATGTTCGCCAAATTGTGCATGTCTAGTTTGTGCATGGGAAAGCACAACAATATAGGGTGGGATGGAACGACAGTGCGGGTGCGAGTGGCAGGTGGCATATTACTTTCACTAAGCTGCCGAACTAATTCGCATGATTTTTTTATATAGAAGCATCAATGTGGGACATAATGAAAGACTGCTGGAAGAATGCAATGCTGAAAATGTAATCGCGAATTAATTACGAGGCAGCGGCAAAGGGCAGGAGCGGAACTATATTCCATTTGGAGGAGATTTGCGGTGCACTGAGACTATGGGACGTGGGAAAGCTACGGGAAGCTGAGAACAAGGGATATGGGAGGGATCAAGGAGACAAACAGAACTGTGAGGTGCATTAATGCCAGCGGGACGTTAATATTCTAGGAACAAATGAAGCTAGGCACCAACCGCAATAACAAGCGAGGGCACAGTCGACACTTCCCGTGATGAGGTCTGAGGAGCGACTGCGGGCAATTTTACCAGATTCAAGCTTTCTGCCGCATATGAGACGAATGTCGAAACCCGACACGCCGCTCAGGCTTGGCATTTGGCTCAGCAAATTAATGGGCCCTGAGTGCGCAGGCCACCATCACCGCGAATTGCTGGGTGGTCACATAGACCGTGGGTATCATACGGTAAGTAGAGACACAACGTCACATCATCCGCGGTGAAGCACAGCCGATATACGGCAAGCATGCGGTTGGCGCTGCTGATATCAGCCGCCGGACTTCGTAACCAATCAAGACTACAGACATCAACTGCCGGACTTCGTGGACAATCAAGACTACTGACATCACCCGCCGGACTTCGTAGCAAATCAAGACTACTGACATTAACCGCTGTACTTCGTAACCAATCAATACTGCTAACATCAACCACCGGACTTTGTAACCAATCTATGCTACGGTCACTGAAAAGAAAGGCTGGAGGATCGCTGACGATTTCAATAAAAAGAAAAGAAGTTGAAATATACAAGATGTAAATAGTACGAAAGGTCGTGAGGGTGGCGAATTAATATGTTATTCGAAGTATGATTTATCATACCTCTTCCTACCAGGGCCAAGTACTATGCCAGAGCTTATTTTAACATGTAAACTGGAGAGATACCCCCAGTGATCAGCAAATGGCTTCATTTTGGGGTCAAATTCGCCAATCCAGACCAAATTCTTCATATTCGGCGTGCTATGGCCATGTATCCGCTCAGCCAATGGAACTAAAATCTTCTCATCAGCAAGATAAACCAAACTATCCGCCACTTATTACCCTACATATTTTCCCCGCCGGTCTAAATATCAATACATAGCTGCATGGGCATAGGTTGGACACATCTTGGAGACGTAACTAGCTTCGCCACACTGCGAGCTTATCCCTTGGCGTGCGGGATAATGCTCGCAGTGGCCTGCTTCCCCTGGCGAATCTTAGGAAAGCCATTAACAAAAAAAAAAGAAAAAAGAAAAAAAAGAGAAAAAAACCTTCGCTCCATCATGAGCGAAGGAAAACAGGCATCTGCTTTCCCAACCATCCCACTTTTGGTGATCCGGGGAAAGAATGGCCAATTATCTTCCCCCCCCCCTCCAGTTGTCCGCCCTTTTTGGGACGAAATGTGGCAAAAACGAAACATTTATAGGTTTTAAAATACGATAAGTCAAGCGACAATAATATCTTTCTAACGCCATACTATTCAAATTGTTTTTTCCTTCTTTTAGTCAAAACAGCATTTTAATACTGTCTGTTGATTTGAGTACTGAAAATTTGCTTCCTGATCTGGATGGTAACGTGTTGTCCAGCGTTAATGACACGTGGGTCCAGGAACGTCATTTAGCGATGAAAACTGTCAGGACTTTTCGAATTCTGGAAAAGCTAACTTGTTTTTCATTGGCACAAATGTGTTGAGTCACCATGCCGTATGTGATACGAATCGTTCTGTGATGTCGGTGCCCTGCGGCCTCCAATGTCGGAGATACAGTGGGTTGGCCGCGTGCCCTGTACTGACGCTGAAACGGCCACTTGGAGCATGCGTGCAATTTGTGCAGGTATTACATGTGGGGTGAGCGTTAAGGCGAGCATTGGATAGCCTGAGTACGGACCAGTACTCTGTCAGTGAGCAGCCGGCGAGCCGTGAGCGCAGCACCACGTAAGCAAGGGAGTGCATCTACGGGAGCGTCGAACGCTCTTGGCCTCTTTGTGACCTGGTTATCTCTCTTGACAATACAATATATACTGTTCACCGCTTCCACCAGCTATGTTGATGATCGGTCACATGTATTTGTAGGCATGGTTGCGTGAAGGAGCAGAAAAAGTAACCCCGTGCCTTAATTAAACACTCCGTACTTCTGCGGCGTTTCGGCTCAACCGACTTCGCTCTTTATTTGGCCTTGTGGTCAGTTCATTATTAACGACCTACAAGATATAAGCCAACCATCACGCAGCCAATGCAACAGGCTTTCGGCTGATATCACTAACATCTCGGCATCGGATAAATTTCGCCGGCATTCTCCCGCCTTGACCAGAAAATGAATCAACTCACCCCACTTCCCGCTACTTCACCGATAACAAGGATATAGGCTGTAATAGCCTTAACTATCGACCGCAGAACAGCTGGCTAGCCACCTTCTGAAGGGCCCGAGGCGATGATGACCTCTGTAGTGTTGTGTACAGTGCGTGTGTTGGTACCTGTCGGGCGGCGCCAGCTGCTGCTGATCGAAACCCAGGACGGCTGTCTGGCCACCGTCTGGAGAGGCGGAGACGATGGCGCCCTCTGTAGTGTTGTGTACAGTGCGTGTGTTGGTACCTGTCGGGCGGCGCCAGCTGCTGCTGATCGAGACCCAGGACGGCTGTCTGGCCATCGTCTGGAGAGGCAGAGGCGATGGAGCCCTCTGTCGTGTTGTGTACAGTGCGTGTGTTGGTACCTGTCGAGCGGCGCCAGCTGCTGCTGATCAAGACCCAGGACGGCTGTCTGGCCACCGTCTGGAGAGGCAGAGGCGATGGCGCCCTCTATCGCCAGCACACGCTCGTCCGACACGTACGGCGTCAGCACGCTCTGGCAACAATGTCAAACGGTGGTCTGAGATTCGTGCTTAAACTCCCTGAAACGAATGCACAATGTATAAAAGCACAAGAAAGTGTAAGACGGCTTACATTTTTCAATACGGCGCTTCATGCGGTCGCTATGCGGCCCGACCCGCGAGACATCCAGCCGCCGCGACCGAAAACAGGCGCCGCCGGGCGAAACGTGTGAAAACCAAGCTCAAACAAGAGCCCACTCGTCGCAAGAAAAAGTCACACTCAGGTGCCTATTGCCAACAGCAGCCACATTCAGTGCTACTGCCAAAGCAAGCAATGACTTCCGCCTAGCCACAGGGTATCAGCCTGACCCCGTAGCCTAGAAGCAGTCACCGCTCTGGATAGCCGGAACCGCCAACCGCCAATCAGCGGCCAGCAGTCACCAGTCACCAGTCACCAGTCACCAGCCACCAGCGTCACCAGCCGGCACCATGAGTGACCAGTCTGGCCACGGAGCACATGCACGGAGCACGGCCGCTCCCAGGGGTGGCGCCATTTATAAGCGCCACCCCGGGGGGGGGAGTCGAGGCACACCACCCAAGAGAGTCGTCGGAAGCAGACCACCCGACACATTCGACGGAATCGCCGAGAAGCTCTCACATCCAACGGAATCCTTCGGGAGTCGCTCGCGAGCTGAGTGGAGTGATAGTGGTTAAACTGTGAACTTCGCTCGCGTTCGGATCGACACGGCCACTTCTGAAAGACAGCGAAAATGAAGCTGACAGCGCGAAATGTGAGTGAACCAGACCAGGGAGTGGCGAAGTATCCTTCACCCATCATGCCAAAAATGTGACCCGTCCGCCACCGGATTTTTTTTTGTGTATGTGATGGCCCCAGCCAGCGGTGGTATTGGTAGCCACGGGAAGGGTAAAGGGGAGGAGCGAAGTGTGACGATCAAGGGTATTATGGAGCATGGTTTCAAGGTTGCTGTGGATGATACATGAATGTTTATAGTTTAGAAATGCATGGTTCAAGGTTGCTGTGGATGATACATGAATGTTTATAGTTTAGAAATGCATGATTCAAGGTTGCTGTGGAGGATACATGAATGTGTATAGTTTAGAAATGAATGGTATACATGAATACATAAACACGCACGCACATTACTGATGCGAGTTTAGACGACGGGAGAACCACCTGGTTCCTAAAAGACGTTAATGAAGAGGGCAGGTCTTCTAGCTCACCACATGCTAAATAACCACCATGGGGAATAGCTTTCCCCATAATTCGTCCTGCTTTAAATGACACGGGGAAATAGTACCGCTCAATTGAACTCAGGAAGTTGATTAATATATGACACCGGGGATAACGTTCCACCCTGAAATGAAATGGACTTTACTCAATATAATTATAGAGGACACTGTGGTCCGTTGTGTGCGTTTTAAGTCACGCCGAGATTGGCCGGAGACTTTTAAGCGAGCAAAAAGCAAACTATGCCAAAAAAACGTGACCCGACACGAGGTCGCCCACGCTCCCCTGTATCGCCCTTTGGTTAACTGCATTGCGTCACGGTGATACAGAGCCCCTCAGCACATTACCGGTTGCTAAAGGGAGCACAAAGTTGAAAGTTGACCTCGTAGTGTTGCTGACCCAGGTCGACCTAGCTTGGTCCGAGACGCGGCATCTCCCTTTAAGTGCTGCTACCAGATGAATAAGTTGTACATTCGCGGCATACATTTTGCACCATATGTATGGTTATGTCAACTTTCAGGTCCTTTCCACGTCAAGGTCGGAGCGTGGACCCAATTTTGTTGGTATTCCTTCCCCCAATTATCCAAGGGTAAGCTCGCAGGCAGCGGCACCCAATTTTGGTTCGGGATGAATCTGTGCGCACAGTTTAGGTAACAGCCAAAAACGGCCAGGTTGGTATTCCCTCCCCGTCTCAGCTATTCCAGTAGGCCTGGGCCTCTCGATTTTGGCGCGGGCAGGGAAGATGAAGTTTGGCGTTCCGTAAGCCTCCAAGGATAGGACAGGCAGGGGATCTGTGGGTCTCCCTATATGACCCCGCGCAGGATAGGTTAGAAAGACGATAGGGGGGCCATCCCGACCGATTTGTGGCCCAGTACCACCTGTGGGGTGCCCGCCGATCGCAAGTTCGAGCATGCAAGTCCTGGCAAGGCTTTGACTCATTTAAAGTGTACGTATGTCGGCCATTATTACCCAAGCCCAGACATAAGACCCATCAGAAACTAAAGGAATGTCGCAGCCCAGTGTCATCGAGCCTTGAAGGCAGTAACGGAAATAGTAGTCATACACAACCAACAGTGTCGCGTCAGCCGGTCACAGTTGTGGACCTAAGCACGGGTAATTAACATTTAACTTTGGGCTAGAAAGCCCTAAGCAACGGTCTGAGAGAGTAAGACTCGCTGAATGCGCACGTACCACTGGAAGGGAAAATATCGGGCCAACACCTTTAGTAGAGAGCGAATGTTCGGAATGGAAGATGGAAATGAATGGATTACGTGGGAGCATGTATGAAGTAGCTATGGGTAGTTAAGGACCAGTGGGAGCTGTTGGAACTCTGCGTACGCATCTAGCTGTCAGAAACCATCGTTGCCAAAATTTGACCCAGGATAATTACCTAGGCCCTCAATTTGCCAGTCCGGTGACCCGTGGGGGCATGCTGGTGGATGACATGGAGGGAAACATGAGGGACCCTAGCACTTAAGAGGGTCCCGAAGCTGGACGAGGGCCGGTGACGGACGCATTTCCAACTCCAATGTCCGCCCATTAATCTTATGACCCCCCTCCCTTAAGTCTCTCCAACCACGCGGTTCCTCTATCCTTCCCTGGCGCCACGACCAAGCTGGGTTCACTCACGAATGGAAGTGGTGTAGTGAGAAACTTGGTCTCGCTATATAAATTTGTGTCAGGATGACGAGTTACGGGGCGCCGACAAGATGACTATACGACGACAAATCATGATATATCATATGATGACGGCTCATACTACAGCGTGGACTCGCGGGTCACCGCTCGCTGTGGGCCGCACCGGCTGGGAGCCGGCCCACTGGAAACGAGATCGGCACGGGTCGGGGAGAACCCGCCCAGCGCCCGTGAGCGTAGCAATCATGGCCACCGGCCGGCGGCCGTGCGAAAACAACTGGCTCAAGGGCGCGCCGCAGTACGCTTCAACGTCACCACCACCGCAATGGAGCAAGACGAGACAAACACAAACGCCTCCAAGACGACTCTGACCCAAACAAACTCAGACGACTGCGACAAGTCCAACCACTCCAGACCACTGCGACCAGCGACAGATGACGAGACCAGCGACTTCGAAACAACTCCTATTATCCCCCCCCCTTTTCCCCTACCAAGACATGGCCTGACAACCACTATGACCCCCTCCCACTTACCCCTCCCAGATTTAACTAGACACCCCCTGCCAACCAACCAACCCCCTATCACTTCCCACTCCCCTTCCAGACCTAAACACCCCTACCAACCCCTCCCCACCTATCTCCCCCCCACACACACCGACCCCGTCCCCGACCTCGCCGCCCTACAAAAGCCTCTCCCGAAAAGCTTGCTAATTGCGCTTCATGCTGTTTTTACTTGGCATAACACATGGACGTTAAAGAAGAATGGCGTGGCACCGTTGCACCACTTGAGAGCTGCACACCTGACTCGAGTAACGGCGCCTCTCCATCTCCATCATGGCCGAGATGTTCTGCACGGCCTCCAGGAAGATGTTCTCCGATATGTCCTGGTACTGGAGAGGCAGATCCACCATCACAGCTGGATAGGCGCCGTGTCCTGTCACCGTTATCACCTCCAGCGGAAAGTGCGCCACCTGGCAGCAGGGTCATCATCGCCACAGAGGAGTGTTGTGTAACACCTTCCACAGGGGAGTGCAACATCTGCTACAGGACAATGTACCGTTTGTCACACGAGAGTGCACCACTTATCACAAAAAAGTCATAGCAAGTGCACAACTTCCCATAAGAAAGCATTATATCTGTCATATCTGAATGCACAATTCATCGCATGGCAGTAGACCACCTGTAACACAGGAGTGAAACATTCATCACATGGCGGCGCACCACCTGTAACACGACAGTGAACCATTGTCACATGGCAGTAGACCACCTGTAACACGACAGTGAACCATTGTCACATGGCAGTAGACCACCTGTAACACGACAGTGAACCATTGTCACATGGCAGTAGACCACCTGTAACACGGGGGTGAACCATTCGTCACACAGCAGTAGACCACCATCCAGGGGAGTGAACCACCTATCCGAGGAGAGTGAGCATCTGTCGCGGGGAAACAGGCCGAAACAACAGCCGCCCTAGATTCTTGCCAACTATAACATCATGTTCATCAGAAAATGATCGTTCTCTAGACGACATGAGGATCTTCCTTACAACGCTCACAAGCATTTTTGAATTACATATTTTGGACACAATCTATGGCCGGGTATGGCCGAAACAGCAAACAGCACATTCAAGCCCTCACCCTGCCTCTCGTTCAAGAGACATGGCAAGAGTGCGAGGCCTGTCAGATCATGTTTTGATGAGCACGTGCTAGATCCCAGAAATTACACGAAGCGCACTCGTAACGAAGACCATTTCAAATTCGAATAAGAAAACTTGTTGGTGTTTGGGGATACTTCTCACGTATTCCCCTGGCTGGTAAAACTATAGAAACGACGAGACAATATTCATCCCATTTTTTTTTCAGTCACTAAATACGCGTAACCTCAAACCAGTCCGAGAAAGGATCTCATCTTGGGGAATCTTATAATTCTAGCTGATTGCGTTTGATTTCCGTTTGAATTCCGTGCGGTTCCTGGATTCCATATTGTTACTGAACATGCCTGGATGGTGCTCGGTCAGTCCGGCGGTGTTGCCACCCTCTCCCACCCTGGGCTCCCTCCAACTCACCCACCCCCGGTTTTCCCTCTAGTGCCTTCTGCACGATCTGTTCTACTCTTTCTAATCGTGCTCCCTTCAAGCACAGTTTCTGATTTCTTTGTGTTTTCTTCAACTTTATCTGCCCCGCCTTTCAAGTCTATCTGGGCTTTCTTCACGCCCTTCTTTACCCTCCGCCTAAGACACTGTGCACTGCACTGTTGCTGTTTACCGTGATACACACACCTGCCACCGATTCACCCTTTGTCCAACACCACATACAACATAAACACATGCATCACTACAAATCATAGCATCACAAAACATGAACACCACCACATCCACTCCAACTGGATAATTCTTCCTCTGCCGCCGGGGGATGGGGAGCCCATGGGCTTCCTCGACCACTGGCTGGTGGAGGGGGAGATTGCCAGCCACACAGGAGCGCCCCTACACGCAAAACAGATCAGATCGGGGCGCTCCTGATACAAGCCAATAACAACACAGACGGACAAATCCTCCCCACAGTACGCTTCATACACAACACCCCCATCTGCATCACACCAGCCACCAAACTCAACACTTCCCAGGGCACTGTCCTTGCACGGGAGCTGGCCTGTACGTCGGCGGAGGCACTGGCCTTCAAACTTGGGGACCAGGGCGTCTTCGCCGCGTACAGGCCGCCTCCAAGACCCGGACAAATACACTCAGACCTGATCACACTGACTTTTCGTACACGAACCCCACCAACACACATCAACGCGAGATAGGATACCTAAGATACACGGTCACACCACGCGCACCCCTCCCGCGGCGCTGTAAGAAATGCCAGCTTTACGGCCATTCCGCGGGGGTGCCGTGCCACCACTTTCACATGTGCAAGATGCGTACAACCCGACAACACAGAAACATGCGACAGCGGCGAGGCCTGCTGCGCCGCCTGCAGGGGGGGACCACCAGGCCTGGGACAGAACCTCCCCCGGTGGATGGCGGAACGAGAAATCCTCCGCCTCGTCCACCTGGATGGCTGGAACCTGTCCCGGGCCAGAAAGTGGATATCCGGCCCGCAGTCGGCGTGACCGGCTCGCCGCACAGAGTCGGGTACATACAGACATCCACCACCGCCACAAACACGCAGAATACCCGGCTCTGCCAACTCCCACACCCACGCAGCACAAACACCTACCCACAAACAAGACAAACAGACCAAACACAACCACAGCACACACCAATATCCACCAACACCACCACACACAAAACACGACCCCCAACACCAGCATACACCGCAGTTCAACGCCCAACACAACAACCACCACCACCGCTGCCAGCCCGCCAACCGGCACCCACACCACTCTCCCACACCCACCGCCACTACCCTATCAACCAACATCCTCACCATCCCCACAAACCTCACCCACAACAGACGCGTCACTAACACACACAAACACACCACTCACACACAGACCAGGGCTCAGAAACAGAGCACACGGACACAGAACACTCCTCAACCGACTCCGAACTGACAACCACACACCCGACACCACCCACTTCCCACCCACCACAAAGACCAGTCAAAAGCACCACCAAAAAACAACACTCACCTAAGAGACCACACACGCGCGCCAACACACACAAACAATGAACACAATACTTAAATGGCGCCAACACACACGGACTTATTAGGCACTGGACCGAATTTAAACAATACGCACTACAAACAAATCACACAGCACTATGCCTTGAAGAAACCCACTTCAAACCCAACGACCCCTATCAATTTAACATTTCTCACTACACACTGCACAGACAAGATACACACAACACACACAGATCAGGCGGTGTATGCATATACATTAGGAACACAACACCTCACTGCCTGATACACTTCAACACCACAGCAGATATACTACTCACTGAAATACACATACACAACGCAGCCTACACACTCATCAACATATACGACCTCCCTCGCGAAACACAGAAACCCTCTCGGAATTAACTAAAGCACTTGACCAAATTAACACCCTAGTCATAATAACCGGAGACTTCAATTCACACCACCCACTATGGGACACTCGCACAACACAACCTGACCACAGAGCACTCACACTCTCACACTAGCCACCAAACACAACCTCACAATACTCAACACTGGATCACCAACCTACCTCGTCCTAATTAGTTCCCACCTCCCTGCGACCCAAGACATAACCCTTGCATACTCGCGCATAGCCCTCACCCCATCCTGGACATTCTGGTCCCCCAAAAGCAAAGGCGCAAAAGAAGGGTAGGAAAGCCAGCATGGCTTACACCAGATGTGATGAAAGCAATTAAGGTTAAGAAAGGTGCATTTAGAGTATTTAAGGAGGCTTCAAATATCGTAAATCTAAGGTCGTATCAAAATCTAGAGACGCTGTGAAGCAGAAAATCAGAGCAGCAAAGCGAGCAAAAGAATTGGATTTGGCTAGGAACTGTAATGGGGACAGTAAAAAGTTCTTTAGTTTCTACAAGCTAAGTAAGTTTCAAGCACAATTGGTCCACTGGATGTAAATGGGACTATATTGAGTGAGGATAGTGAGATGGTTGAGGAGCTGAGCAAGCAGTTTAAATCAGTGTTTACAGTGGAGGATGTGACTAATCTGCCAACCGTGAACCACAGTTCAGTGACAGGTGATCAGATACACGACGTTGATTTCATTGATAGTGATATTGTTTTCAATTATATCAGAAAAATAAAGACAAACAAGGCAGCAGGACCCGATGGAATTTATGCTAGGGTATTGCGGGAAGCTGAAAAGGAAGTGGCAATTCCACTTAGCATAATATTTTGTAGATCAGTTTCGCAAAATGAAATTCCAACAGATTGGAAAAGGGCAAATGTAGTTCCTATTTTCAAGAAAGGAGAAAGAGGGAAAGTTGAAAACTATAGGCCAGTAAGCCTCACATCCCTAGTCTGCAAGGTACTCGAATCAATTATCAAGGATAGAATAGTTAGTTTTCTGGAAGGAAGCAAATTGATTCAAGATACTCAACATGGGTTTAGAAAAGGGCGATCGTGCCTCACAAATCTCTTGGACTTTTTGAATTTTGCTACAGAACAATTTGATCAGGGAAATCAGGTTGATGTAGCATATCTTGACTTTAGTAAGGCCTTTGACAAGGTACCCCATAAACGGTTAATGATGCAGCTTCAGGTCCATGGTATTGCAGGTAGCATCCTAAAATGGATAGAGTTGTGGCTTTCAGATAGACAGCAGAGAGTGATGCTAAATGGTACAAAGTCATCATGGCAAAATGTTCTTAGTGGAGTCCCCCAGGGGTCGGTACTGGGGCCACTATTGTTCATTATATATGTGAATAGCATTGAATGTGGCCTAAGCAGTAAGGTTTTGAAATTTGCGGATGATTTGAAGATCTTTAGGGCAATAACAGGGCAAAATGAGCAGGTTTTGCTGCAGAAAGACTTAGACGAGCTAGTGAAGTGGTCCGAAAATGGCAAATGAAGTTTAATTTTGATAAGTGCAAAGTCATGCATGTAGGTAGGCAGCATATGAAGGCTCCATACTTGATGGGTGGCCAAGTACTATCTGTGACTCAGCAGGAGAAGGACTTAGGTGTTATTTTGAACACAAAATTGGGGGCATCAGAACAGACCAAAGAAGCCAGGAAGAAGGCACTAAGAATGCTTGGGGCAATACAGAGGAATGTGTCATACAAAAGTGAGGATGTCATCAGGAAGCTTTACTGTGCATATGTCAGGCCACATTTGGAATACTGTGTCCAAGCTTGGTCCCCTAGTTATGAGAAAGATTGTTGGCTTTTAGAGAGAGTACAAAAGAGGGCAACAAAAATGGTTAATGGTATAGGCAACCTGGAATATGAGGAAAGACTGAAGAAATTGAACATGTTTTCACTTAGATATAGAAGGCTGAGAGGAGATCTCATCGAGGTTTTTAAATTTGTTCATGGTCAGGAACAGGGATGTCTCAGGGAAATGTTTGAATTTAACAGAAATGATGCAATTAGAGGTCATCAATTCAAAATTAAAGTTAATCACAGCAGGACAAGGTTAAGACAGTCTTTCTTCACCAACAGGGTAGTAGAACACTGGAACCAGCTGCCAGGAACCATTGTCAGTAGCAACACACTGAACATCTTTAAAAACGGCATAGACAATCATTATAAGAATAGGGGATTGTTTTTCTGTATTCCAGGGAAGGTTGATCGACAGGGAGGAGTGGGAGTTGGTAGGAGTTTGAAATTGTTGACTGTGTTATGAAATAGCAAGTGAGTCTCTTATTAAGTCTAAATGCTTTATAACTTTATATAGGGTGTACCTAGCAGTGGATTCAGCACCTTCCTTTGGGATGTGATACTGATGAGATTGTCTATGGTAGCACAATAGGTATGATGGGAGGAGTTTGTAATTGTTGAGTGTATTATGCAATAGCAAGTGAGTCTCTTATTAAGTCTGAACGCTTTATGAATTTCTGTGGGATGTGCCTAGCTGTGGATTCGGCACCTTCCTTCGGGGTGTGATGCTGATGAGGTTGTCTATGGTGGCACGATGGGTGTGATGGGAGGAGCTTGTGATTATTGAGGGTGTTAGGCGGTAGCAAGTGAGTGGTGTTAGATGGGCTGGGATATATAGCTTCCTAGGAACTTGGGATAGGGGATTGATTGGGGTGGGAGTATGTACATTCTAGTACCTTTTCTAGATAGGCTTAACCCAGATGGGCCCTGTGGCTCTTATTAAGCCTTAATACTTTATGACTTTATGACTTTATTTATGGACATACGATTCCGGCCCTCACTTCAGCGACCACGCACCCATAACCATTACCTTCAACCAAATCCCGACCAACGGCCCACTCAATCCCCCATCGGGCCGGTGGAATAAAAAAAAACACATCATGGACCCCTTCTCAGAGTCCCTAACCGCACAAACAGCCCACAACCCACACCTCTCACCAGAACAATTCGCAGACATTCTTCTCACTACAGCACATCAACACATACCATAAACAAAACCACGTCACCAACACAAACCTCGAGCGTCTCCCTGGTGGAACGACGAGTGCCACCGGGCGATCAGCGCGAGGAACCACGCACGACACAGATGTGAAAGACACCGCACATCGGAAACACTCACAGCATACAAACAACACAGAGCACTCTGCAAACGAACCATCAAACACGCCAAAAAGAATTCCTGGAATAAACTTTGCAATCAAGTTAATAGATTCACCCCTCTCGGCAAAATTTGGACACTCCTGAAAACATTTCAGCACCGACAAAGGCCTCCAATCAAAGCCATCATACTCAGACACAACAACACCATCACAGACCCACAAACAATAGCAAACATTTTCGCACACAACTACCACCTTATGTCATCCGCACTTCCGCGTAACCACACACCTCCAATCAGGCACACACGCCCACATCTTTACAACACTAGGCTTACATTCATAGAATTACAACTGGTAATTGCACAGACAGGAAACACAAGCGTCGGCCCAGACAACATACACTACTCATTTTTCGAACACCTCCCAACACAAACACTACATGCACTACTCGACACCTACAACACCGCCTGGACAACACATACATACCCACAATCTTGGCTTCATGCTCTTCTTATACCTATACCTATCCCTAAACCAAACACGGACTGAACTCGACTCCTACCGCCCTATCGCGCTAACCAGCTGTTTTCATAAACTCTTCGAACGTCCTGTCAAAAACGCCTTCTCTACATCATTCAAACACAAAATCTAATCTCTCCTATACAATCAGGCTGTCTTCCTAATAGATCATGTCTGGACAATCTCACCTACCTCATCACACACATCCAGGAAGCGGTAGCAAAGAAGCGCTCCACTGTCGCCGTCTTCCTGGACTTAAAACAAGCATACGACACCATCAACATAACAGCACTACTACAACACTTATACAACATTGACACACAGGGCATACTACTACATTACCTCCATTTCTACCTATTAAAACGATCATTTCAAGTCAAAATTGGGCCCCACACTTCAAACACAAAATCCCCCACAACCGGCTTCATGCAAGGTTCAGTTCTAAGTCCTCTTCGCTTTATTCTAGGTCTAAATTCAGTCATCACCGACAACTTTTCGGCCAAAATTGCACTCCATGCAGACGACATCGTACTATGGACACCACACGAAACACCAACTAACGCACTAGCAATACTACAAAACGCACTAACAGAACTACACAACAAACTCGCATTACTAAATCTACACATCGCACCACACAAATCCAAATGCATACCTTTCAGCTACAATCGACACACAGACTTACAACCACTGAAAAGAGACCATACACCAATACCATTTGTTACCACATAAAATTTCTTAGGCATCACATTAGACCCACAACTCACCTTTCGACCAAACATCTTAAACATCCCAAAACGCGCATAAAAAGAATAAACATCCTCCGAGCACTATCCGGCACAAACTGGGGATGCGATTGAAATTCACTACTGACTTTATACAAAACAATAATTCGTCCAATTATGGAATGCGGATCCCAACTCTTCGAAAACGCTGCTAAATCAAGCCTCAGAATTTCAGACACACTTCAACACCAATGCCTAAAATAGCTACAGGAGCCTACACCACCTGACCCTATCTCGCTCTTCACATAACAACCACATACCAGAACTACAATACAGACGCACAGAAGCACTACTCAGATACCACTACAAAACACAATTCATTAGACATCACCCATGCACTCAGGCACTAAAAAAATCCGTACTAAACGCATACTCATGAAGAAAACACCACTTAAAACTACAATAGGCTGCCGCATTCACCAACGCGCAAAAGCTTACACATCACACTCCCCACATCAAAACCACTCCCACCACCCAATGCACGGTGGAAACACCAAACACCCACGAAACACTTCCTCATCGACAAACCGAAACATGCATACAACAGACAAAGAAATACAACTCTTCCTTCAATTCATATCATAACACGCAAATTACAATACCATCTACACCGACGGTTCCAAATCACATACACAGCAGACGGACACAGCGCGGTGCTGTACCCCAATCCAGCACCGCCCCGTGTCATCCTGTGTGCCCGTCTGCACGACACAGCATCTACATACGCATCATAATTATATGCTATCTTTTCGGCCTACTCCACTATCTACAACACAAAAGTTGAACACAACATCATAGCCACAGACGCAAAATCAGCACTACAAAGCATAACACCCTACACCACATTCAAACACTTCCTCATTCCCAAAATACTGCACATACATAAAAAAACTGAACACTCGACAACGACTACTTCTCTGGATACCAAGCCATACAAACATACACGGCAACGAACACACAGACATCGAAGGGAACATAGCCACAACACTGCAACAAATCGCACACTGCCCATACTCACAATCCGACTATTACCCCACAATACACCAGGCAATCGACAAGCACATCCAACAAACATGGGACACAGCAATATCACAACTTCACGAAATATACCCAAAACACGAATACTGGCACACCATCAATCAAAACACCAGATTTGAAGAAAGAGTACTGACACGATTACGCATCCGACACAAAGCACTCACACACTCTTACCTCCTAAACCGTCCACGACCACGATGCATAACATGTCACCAAATTCCTACAAAAAACACATACTCATATACTGCACCAAATGTACTAACCAAAGACAACATATCACAAACTACTGCGCCACAAACAACATCCCACTAAACTTCACTACTCTTCTCAACGATGAACATCCCACACTACACGAACATATCTTCCACTTTCTCGCTATCACACGCATACTGGAAGAACTGTGAAAAGAAAAAGGTAAAGGGGAAAAGAGATAAAAATGAAGATGTTAAAAATAAAAGAAAAACAAAATGAACAAAAGATTGCGGGAAAAAAACTAAAAGATACGTTCAAAAAAGAAAAGTTAAAACCATTTCATCTCTCTACAACTCCACTCAACCCTGCTCATCTCTACTCTTCTAACTTCAAGATAGTCTCAACTCTACCTCGGCACCTTTCAACAAGCCATCTTTACTATTCTTCTTTCCGTCCAGTATCCTAACTACAATGTTCCTCCCCCCCCCCCCCCCGCTCCACATCTAATACCAGCACAGATACATGTACACATCTCCACATACCCGGAAACAGTCGACATCACCACAAGGTGGCAGGCTGGCCAAATTCAACGAACACGCACACATTGGTCGCATCCGCGTTTAACTTGTGCTTTATGTCGTGCTTCTTTTCTTCCATCATTTACCTGTGCTAGACAGGCAGTTCTATTACTACTCCCCTTCTCATCAGCGTTATAATGGAAGAAACACACGATACATTGCAAACATGACGCTATCAGAGGCGCAGCCAAGCGTGGTCCGGGCCGCCCCTCCCCCCTAAGAACCAAAAATACACCAGATCAAACAATACACTTTATATTTCCACCACTCAGACAGAAATTGCTCGCGCGCGAAGCACGCCGAAAGCGGTCTCTGGTTCTTGACATTTTTCAGTCAGACCCATTAAGAACATTCTGGCTGTACCCCTGGATGCTACGATAAAGCACGGGGTACTACACCATCTGTCACATGTGATTAGAGCACATTGGTGCCAGTTACCGTGCATAGCTTTGCTACGGGGCGTGCTTTGCCTGCTACACAGGAGTACACTGGAGTACACAATGCTGCACAAGAGTGCACGGGAGCACACAACGCTGCACAAGAGTACACGGGAGCAAACAACGCTGTACAGGAGTACACGGGAGCACACAACACTGCACAGGAGTACACGGGAGCACACAACGCTGCACAGGAGTACACGGGAGCACACAACGCTGTACAGGAGTGCACGGGAGTACACAACGCTGTACAGGAGTACACAACGCTGCACAGGAGTGAACGGGAGCACACAACGCTACACAGGAGTACACGGGAGTATACAACGCTGCACAGGAGTGCACGGGAGCACACAACGCTGCACAGGAGTACACGGGAGCACACAACGCTGCACAGGAGTACTCGGGAGCACACAACGCTGCACAGGAATACACGGGAGTACACAACGCTGTGCAGGAGTACAGCTACACCTGGCACAGAGCACTGCACCATCTGGCCCAAACGAAACACCATCTGCAGCAGACATCACGCGACGAAGTGCGATAATGACAACTCATCCATCGGCTGATGTCATTATTACCAATAAATCAATGAACAAGCTTCACGTAATGGGTTTTGGTTGCCAAAAAAGGCAATAATACTGCGTAGACAAAACTGAATTATTTTCTCACAGGAGAAGCAGAATTTAGTAATTTCACTTAGGGGTTGCCATCGATTTAAAAACCTTCCCGTAGCAATGACGTCACATATGTGGGGTCTCGAAGCGGTGAAGCCTGAAACACACAGGGGACCATACGTTGGATTGTTCCATGCGAAGTTTTTCAACCGACTCGTGTCATGATACTACGGCGAGGGCTTGTGATTCTGAAATGCTACCAATTTTAAAGAAAATATGAAGCTTGGAAGGGTAGGTAATCTATTATGGTGGCAATACAACAACTAACATTTTTGTTTCAAATTCGGCGCAATGCGGTGCGTACAAACAGCAAAAGCTTGTTCTATGCTTAAGGGTAAAATGAGTTTTTAAAATCGTAAAGACAATTACATAAATTATGTGTGGCTTAGCTGAACAAACACCATGGCTTCCCCTAAGCAAAGCAACAGCTGATTATACCAAGTTTCATAACTGGCATTCCGTAGTGGGGTAAACTGCAAGCTGCATCCCAATGAAAGAACTTGATAAATGATCAATGAATAGCATGCCAAGTTTATTATAATTTGTGACTATTGCACATTTCACATCACATGACTGGTAAAATATATGGGCAAATATAGAGATGCAGTTGAAATGCACATGTGTATTGTGATAGTTTGGCAGATTGCTGGCTTAGTTTCTACATGGAATGTCAGGCATGTTGTGGAATTTCACGGAGCTTGATAAATGGATTAGAAGTATACTACTGCTGGGGTTTCTGCAATTTTTGTTGGCAAAATGTAATGGCAGTCTGGCATTATTGTGCCTTAATGTATTCACGAGACAAATTTTGCATACGTATTACCTGCATGAAGGAAAGTGGTTAGGTTTGGCTATGTCAGATTTGGTTAGGTCCTTTATCTTGAAAATTGCTTTTTTATTTTTGGGAAATTTTGTCTTCAAGAAAGTTCAGGCCGTGTTACATTAGGTTTGGTTTTTCCAGTAATTTTTTTTAGAGCAAAACTTGTTTGAATTTTGTGCACTTTATTGATAATTTTTTTTCCATGGGAGGTTAGGCTATATCACGTTTTCAGGTTATATCTATGCTGCACTTTTGTGTGCATTATTTTTTCTGCTATATTACCCATCCCCAAGCCAATTTTTTGTGTTATTTTTACAGCCAACTGAAAAGTATGCATTTGCAGAGAAAACGAGTAGCCACATCATGTGGACCACATTCGTAAACATTGCGCTGAAAAAAAGATATTCCAAGAATTCAAAAATTACTGAATTTACTCGCAAATTTGCCAAATGTTTTGCCATCTTCAGCATGCTGCAGTCAGCTAGAAAATGTCAATTTTCTTCACTTAATGATAAAATGAAAGGGTTGTGGAAATCCATGTTTCCAACAAGATGTATACTAACAAGTTCCATCTTTGTAAAAAGCATACTTATATTTTGTGGGAGTTTTCACAAAAAATTGGAGATAAAATCACCGTTTTCAAGCTAAACCTTGATGTGAAAAACATCAATGTTTGCACTTCTGAGGAAAGTACTCAGGTTCCAGCCTCCACCCTCATCCTTAGGCCTGCGCACGTCTATAAAAAATACTCGTACCCCTGTCTGCCAGTGGTACATATGCATATAAATGTTCGTCGCAGCAAGCGGGCCACCAGCAGAGATCAGCGGACTGTCTCGGCATGCATAATCGCTCGACAACATCCTCATCTTGTCGGCCGTCGGGAGGCCGGTGAGCATTGCTTCTGGCTTACTTGCAGTTTCATTTGTATACATTGGCACAAACAAGAATAATAGCGCCATTTTCTACGATCCACTTGCCCCTGACGATCGGATGGATGTGGTCCAAGCTAAATCTGTCGCGATTATTACGAACTGACAGCGTCCCAAATGGAAGATATAATGGGCGACAGTCAAGCATCGCTGAACTCTACATATGTGACGTCACATATACTTTGACCAATCACAAAGCGAGGCATTCTGAGGCGCTTCTTTGAATTGTTTAAGTAATTTAGTGATTTTTCAAAAAAATTAAGGAATGCCACCATCGTCATTAAAATTAAAAATCACTAGTGATACATGACAACAATACGATCTGTCCCGACATGAAACTTGTCCATTGTCGACTAAAACGTCGGGCGAATATACTAACAGCTAGCTCCATGCGGCGCTCGAAGTGTTCGGGAATCATGGGCAGGAAGTGGATGGCGATGAGCTGCGTGTCGCCCGCCTGTAGCACGCCCTCTGTCGGCTCCACGTGCAGACGGCCCTTTTCAGGCTCGTAATCGAGCTTCCAAGGAAACTGAACCTGACCGATGTTGTGCAGAGCAGTCGACGTCTCCAGGAAGTGACAGTAGATCTGCAGCAAATGCGCAACATTTACAGAGCTGACAGTGGAGCCGAGCTAAGCTGACGCCTCCATGACCTGACGGTAGATCCGCGGGACCTCTCTCATGTAAAGCACCCATCAGTTTCCACCCTAGCTGGTCTGCGTTACACACCGAGAACGGATTGTACTTTAAAGTGAATGGGATGACATTTTAAGTGTACCAAGAGATGCAATTAACAACGGAAGAACAAACTGATACTGAACTTTAGAACAGCTGATATCGCAACATTCTGCTGACGATCATATTCTTCTCAATATATGACAACTCAAATACTTCAATTATCTAACAATCCCGTAGTCCACCAGACAAGCATAGGGGTGGCCGGGCACGTGCTGCGTAACAGACAGTCGTTGCAATTATTATTCGGCGACAGAAAAGCGAAAATCGATGGCCTTGGTAGCGAGAATAAAACGTCATCATCATCAGTACGATTTCCCTAACTGTGTGGTTCCCTCATCTCAGAAAATAAAAACAAATGCAAAAATATATGCCGTGTCCCATGTCCCAATCACACGGTGGTACCATTTTTATATAATGGCTTGGTTCATTTCATATACTCAATGAGAACTTGTTGCGTCGCAATTGCACGTGTGCCATTTGAGAATATCATGACAATATTCGGGGCGAGAGACAGGACAAATATACAGCACTTCCTCGATACCATGAGCTCATGCAACAACTTCGTATTGCTGGTCTGAAATGGAGAGGAGTGAGTGAAAGATCACGCTCATGAAGACCAGTATCAAGTACATCAAAATGTAATATGTTCATCCACCTCAACCTGGAGCATCACTCTTTACCTTGTTACAATTGATTTGTGGACCAAGTGTACTCGAGAAACTCATTCACCACCTGGCAGGGGCGGATCCAGGACAGGTTAGGGAGGGGGAATTTAACAAAAAATTAATCGGATGTCGAAAACTTTTCGGATTTGAACAAGATGTTTTAGTCCCCTTAAACAAAATATTTATTTCATAAAATGTTTTATATTTTGAGAAAACGTCATCTTAGACCAAATCTCGGCACAAATCAGCTTCTGGGGGGGGGGGGGCTTGGCCCTGGTCCGCACCCCTCTTAGATCCACCAGTGCCATCCGTATTAACCAACTCAGAAAGTCATTCCCTTTAACACGCTCACTGGATGGCCTCTCACAGAACGCGAAACGGAGGGGGTGGATTCCGCCGCCCCCTCCCGCCCAAGATCTCTTAGGATCTACTGCAGCTAGAAACACAAAACTGAAGGGGAGATTACGGCTGAAGTGAACTCGCTGCGGTATAATTTTGGTGACCTCAGGTCAACGCCTTCAGAATCAAATGAGGTCGAGACCGGCCGACACGCCGCGCCGACTAAACCTTCGTGACCTTGACCCCTGGGGAGAGGCTGGTCGGTCGATTGTTGGTTATTGGTTGTACGACGTCGACCGTTGAGTCATATAGCGTCGCCAATCTCTCCGCCGATTGGTCGGGGGAGAGCGACAGGTGAGATTCGAACCACAATCTTTCGATTGTGGACGGCATCTAACCCTGACCCTCGTCCCTGGGCTGGTCGGTCGACTTTGCATCCCTGCAGTTCCTATATTTACCAACGGATTATAAAAATAATAATTGCATTAAATGCGTTAACAAAATTGCAACACAATCCAAAGATGTCACCGCAATAGCCCCGCCAGTTTATGATATATCGTCGAAAACCCGAATGGGTGGGCAGCTGCCGCCACCTTCCGGTGCGCGTTTTAACTTTTAAGACGACAGATTTCCTAACACGGATGCATGCTGTCTGGCTGGTGGAGAGGCGACTCGCGCTCGGCCCGTATCAACGTCATGACAACCAGTGGAGAGGCGACTCGCGCTCGGCCCGTATCAACGTCATGACAACCAGTGGAGAGGCGACTCGCGCTCGGCCCGTATCAACGTCATGACAACCAGTGGAGAGGCGACTCGCGCTCGGCCCGTATCAACGTCATGACAACCAGTGGAGAGGCGACTCGCGCTCGGCCCGTATCAACGTCATGACAACCAGTGGAGAGGCGATTCACGCTCGGTCCGTATCAACGTCATGACAACCAGTGGAGAGGCGATTCAACCCGGTCCGTGTCAACGTCATGACAACCAGTGGAGAGGCGATTCAACCCGGTCCGTATCATGACAAGCAAACAGCTACGGCGTTCTCATCCGGAAACTAAGGTCCCACAGCTGATGCAGAGGCTTGCTTGATACCATATTTACGCGATCAATAACATGCAAATTCTATCCACATGCCCTAACGCTGCCCAAAGCCTGCGTATATCCCACATGAGTAGATTTCCTGGAAGGCATTCAGCGGGCGCTACTTTGAACACATAAACTCCGCACGGTACCGCGGCTCGCTGTCGCTGCAATACACACCAAGCAATATTATGCATGGCCGATTTAATTCCAGCGCTCAAAATTACTTGACCTGTGGTAAGTGATAATTCGCTTTTTATCCTATTCAGGCGTTCTCTCTTCTCGTATTCACGCAAAAAAAGTACGACAACAAAAGCATTGGTCATATTTTACTTGTATTGTTTTTGAGGAACGAATCAACAACAGCTTTAGACAACGAGAGTACAATCGAGGTGAGTGCTGGACGCAGTAACATCGCAAAATGAACATTATTGATTAAGCTTTTGCACTGCCGTGGTGAGGTTTGCGTCACTCTACTGCGCTTTGTTTTGATGTCGGCTACATGAGCTTTGTTGTGAGTGATACCTTAGGGTAAACGGTTCCAAGCTTACGGGGGCAGACAGGCCCTTATAATGTGGCACATTGGTTCCAACAGTGCAAGACTGTTAATTTTCGCTTCCTAGTTGGAGCATAACTAATGCATATTGCGATCTCTTTTGTTCTTAGTTATCATCTCGTTTGAGTTAAGGCATTGCAGATCGTTGTAGTTCGGATTGCACTCCAATAAATGGTGTCCAAAATTACGTCCAATTGGCGTAACATCACGTCAGGAGAAAATGGTCGGGCCGATTGCTGTAGTGACCCAGCTTCGTCAAGTCAGCTGTTTATAAGGTAACAAAGTTGTGTCCTATCAGGTGAGGAAAGGCCAGGTCAGCCCGCCATCGTCAACCCAGTTGTCAATGGTCATCTAGGTGAGACTGGAGGTTGGCGTATTGGTCGCCTTGTGCCAGCCGGCCACCTTCTCCCAGCCGGAGAGCGAGAGCCAGCCGTTCGGCTGACCGGGCCGGCAGACACTCACGTGACCGCCACACTCCACGTGGTTCTGCTCCAGCTGGTATCGGATGCTGGAGGCTCGTCCCGACACCTGTACAGAGGGATACCATCCGTCACACCTGTATATAGCAGTACAGTCAGTCACACCTGCACACAGCGGCACAGGCCGTCACACCTGTATACAGCAGTACAGTCCATCACACCCGCACACAGCAACACAGGCCGTCACATCTGTGTACAGCAGTACAGTCCGTCACACCTGCACACAGCAGCACAGGCCGTCACACCTGTATATAGCAGAACAGTCCGTCACACCTGCACACAGCAACACAGGCCGTCACACCTGTGTACAGCAGTAAAGTCCGT
This sequence comes from Ashinkailepas kermadecensis, assembly GCA_034440615.1. Lineage (NCBI taxonomy): Eukaryota > Metazoa > Arthropoda > Thecostraca > Neolepadidae > Ashinkailepas > Ashinkailepas kermadecensis. The sequence goes on from JAOTOM010003472.1 coordinate 87,754, forward strand.
CACACCCGCACACAGCAACACAGGCCGTCACACCTGTATATAGCAGTACAGTCCGTCACACCCGCACACAGCAATACAGGCCGTCACACCTGTATATAGCAGTACAGTCCGTCACACCCACACACAGCAATACAGGCCGTCACACCTGTATATAGCAATACAGTCCGTCACACCCGCACACAGCAACACAGGCCGTCACACCTGTATATAGCAATACAGTCAGTCACACCCGCACACAGCAACACAGGTCGTCACACCTGTATACAGCAGTACAGTCCGTCACACCCGCACACAGCAGCACAGGCCGTCACACCTGTACATAGCAGTACAGTCCGTCATACATGCACACACCAGCATAGTTCGTCACACCTGTACATGGCAGTACAGTCCGTCACACCTGTACACAAAAGTACAGTACACCACATCTGCACATGGCAGTACAGTCCGTCACATCTGCACACAGCAGTACAGTCAGTTACACCTGCACAGCAGTACAGTCAATCACACCTGTACATAGCAGTACAGTCCGTCACACCTGTAAACAGTAGTACAGCACACCACACCTGCACACAGCATTACAGTCAGTCACACCAGCACAACAGTGCAGTCAATCACACCTGCACATATCAGCACAGTCCGTCACACCTGTACACAGTAGTACAATACACCACACCTGCACACAGCAGTGCAGTCCGTCACACCTATACATAGCAGTACAGTCTGTCACACCTATACATAGCAGTACAGTCTGTCACACCTATACATAGCAGTACAGTCTGTCACACCTATACATAGCAGTACAGTCTGTCACACCTATACATAGCAGTACAGTCTGTCACACCTATACACAGCAGTACAGTCTGTCACACCTGCACATAGCAGTACAGTCTGTCACACTGCACACAGAGGCACAGTGCGTCACGGCGCCAGCGGCACAGTTGACACCGCTTCAGAACAGTGTATTGATGAGTGGCGTACCTGGACGGAGTAGTGCGGCCCACCGTGCACGGCACACACTGGCCGTACTGATGAGTGGCGTACCTGGACGGAGTAGTGCGGCCCACCGTGCACGGCACACACTGGCCGTACTGATGAGTGGCGTACCTGGACGAAGTAGTGCGGCCCACCGTGCACGGCACACACTGGCCGTACTGAGGAGTGGCGTACCTGGACGGAGTAGTGCGGCCCACCGTGCACGGCACACACTGGCCGTACTGATGAGTGGCGTACCTGGACGGAGTAGTGCGGCCCACCGTGCACGGCACACACTGGCCGTACTGAGGAGTGGCGTACCTGGACGGAGTAGTGCGGCCCACCGTGCACGGCACACACTGGCCGTACTGAGGAGTGGCGTACCTGGACGGAGTAGTGCGGCCCACCGTGCACGGCACACACTGGCCGTACTGAGGAGTGGCGTACCTGGACGGAGTAGTGCGGCCCACCGTGCACGGCACACACTGGCCGTACTGAGGAGTGGCGTACCTGGACGGAGTAGTGCGGCCCACCGTGCACGGCACACACTGGCCGTACTGAGGAGTGGCGTACCTGGACGGAGTAGTGCGGCCCACCGTGCACGGCACACACTGGCCGTACTGATGAGTGGCGTACCTGGACGGAGTAGTGCGGCCCACCGTGCACGGCACACACTGGCCGTACTGAGGAGTGGCGTACCTGGACGGAGTAGTGCGGCCCACCGTGCACGGCACACACTGGCCGTACTGATGAGTGGCGTACCTGGACGGAGTAGTGCGGCCCACCGTGCACGGCACACACTGGCCGTACTGATGAGTGGCGTACCTGGACGGAGTAGTGCGGCCCACCGTGCACGGCACACACTGGCCGTACTGAGGAGTGGCGTACCTGGACGGAGTAGTGCGGCCCACCGTGCACGGCACACACTGGCCGTACTGATGAGTGGCGTACCTGGACGGAGTAGTGCGGCCCACCGTGCACGGCACACACTGGCCGTACTGAGGAGTGGCGTACCTGGACGGAGTAGTGCGGCCCACCGTGCACGGCACACACTGGCCGTACTGAGGAGTGGCGTACCTGGACGGAGTAGTGCGGCCCACCGTGCACGGCACACACTGGCCGTACTGATGAGTGGCGTACCTGGACGGAGTAGTGCGGCCCACCGTGCACGGCACACACTGGCCGTACTGAGGAGTGGCGTACCTGGACGGAGTAGTGCGGCCCACCGTGCACGGCACACACTGGCCGTACTGATGAGTGGCGTACCTGGACGGAGTAGTGCGGCCCACCGTGCACGGCACACACTGGCCGTACTGAGGAGTGGCGTACCTGGACGGAGTAGTGCGGCCCACCGTGCACGGCACACACTGGCCGTACTGAGGAGTGGCGTACCTGGACGGAGTAGTGCGGCCCACCGTGCACGGCACACACTGGCCGTACTGAGGAGTGGCGTACCTGGACGGAGTAGTGCGGCCCACCGTGCACGGCACACACCGCTCGTGCCGCGAACCGCACAGAGCCGTGGCCGTAGAACTTGAACACCACCGACGTGTTGTCGCCCGGCTGCAGCTGGCCACGCATTGGGTAGATGTCGACGATCTGCCGGCATGTCGGCGCCGGCATGGGTGTAACCACGGTTTCGAAATTGGGGGGGGGGGAACCAGGGACGCGGTAAGCTTGGACAGGATAGAGGTAGCCCCGTCCCCCGAAACAAATACAAGTAATTCAGCCCCTTCTATTTCAATGTCTGGTTTTCAGATTTGCCATTGTTAAAAAATGATATTTTGCCGACAAAAAGTTCCGCCAAATTGCAAGTTTCACTCCTTATCACTGCCTAAAAACATCTAGCTTCATGTCGTATGTGCTGGGCTCGATTTCACATGACCATAGAACCATGATCTTGCCCTCTTGTAGCAGGAAAAACATAAAATATTGGACGACGGTTTTATTGTAGCAAATATGGAAATACTGCTTTCCGTGCTTACTTTTCCCATGCATTCCTGTTTTACGGGGACACATTTCGATGCAATGACAGTCAGGGCGGGTAAAGGGTACGGCACTGAAGGCATGTGCCCCCTCGTGGAAGGTGGCGTCCCTCAGGCCGGGAAAAGGCGCCCATCTGAAAAGGTTCCAGGGTACCCGCTATAATTTTTCAGCCAGAAACGCCCCTATGAAAGAAAAAGGCACCCCTTTGAAGGAAAGGCGCCCCTTCGGGAAAGGCCGAGTGCATCCCGCCCCCTCGAATTTTGCAGCCAGAGGCGCCCCCCCCCCAGGTGCTTTCGCAGTGGCGCCGCTCCAAAGAAATATCGCCCCTCCAGACAAGCGCCCCCATGACAGGTCTTGGATCCACCTTTGATTACAACATTGCTCTCTCGTGGTTATGAACTCCGGATGGTTATAAAATTGTGCGCATTGACGTGTGGCTTCTCTTCTAAATTTGACAACTTCCGTTAAGAGGAATTAAGAGAGGAAAAACCATTAAGAGGAAAGCGGACAATTTGAAAAAAGATCTACATTGTACATGTCCAGAACAGCAATGTGGCAGTGTAAATAAAAAATCAGCGATGAGAGCGCCGTCCGAGCAGGTTATGACGGGATTTCTTGGGGGAGCTCCTAGTCATATAGGATATGAGTGCCTGCTATCACAACGGCTGCAAACAAAAACAGATTTGACCCTGCTATTCCTATTACACTCAATCATTGTACACACAGCGGACCTTCGACACCTTTTAAATTATTTCGATATCTCAACATTCTGATACCGTACGGCAAGCCACGTCGAATGATACCCACATAATGCAAATTGAAGCCATAGCGACGAAATGCGAGGACTTTGACAAAATAAAACTAACCTTCACCACGAGGCTTAACCTGACCTGCCCCGGGTTGAAATGTTGCTCGAGGGTTGCCCACGGGCTATCTCTTAATACCAAACATGGGTAGCTTTGGGAGAAAACAAAGAAACGCGGGGCGATCGAAGAAATGAGCTCGACCATTGACTTTGAAAGTTAATGTGATTTCTGAACAGTTTGCTAGAGTACTTCACGGCACGACGAATGACTTCCACTTGATGAAAATTGAAGGCATAGCGACGAGGCGCGAGGACTTCGAGCAATTTAGGCTAACCTTCGATCTTGTGGCTTGACATTGACATGGTCCGGTTTGAAATGTTACTCGAGGTGCACCACGGGCTATTGCTTGATACCAGATGTGGATAGGTTAGGGCGAAGAAAAAATACGAGGCGACCAAAGAAATCGGTTGGACCTTTGACCTTTGAAATTAGTTCGATTTGAAAACATTATAATACGCACAAACCACGTAGAATGACACCCACTTCGTGCAAATTGAACTCATAGCGACGAATCGCGAGAACTTCGAAGAATTCAAACTAGCCTTTGACCTTAAGGTTTGACCTTGATATATCCCGGTCTCAAATGTTACTCGAGGGTTCACCATGAGGTATCGCTTGATAGTAGATCTGGGTAGGATTGGGAAAAACGAAGAAAACAAATGTGAGGCAACGGAAGAAATAAGCTTGAATTTTGACCCGTCGAGATGATTTCGAATTATCAACTTTCTGATACCGCATAACAAGCAACGTTGAATGACATCCATTTTCTTCAAATTGAAGCCATAGCGACGAAACGTGATGTCATCGAATAGCTCAAATCAAACCCTTGAGCCTGACATGTCCCAGTTTGAAATGTTACTCGAGTGTTCACCACTGGTTATTGGTTGATACCAGATTTAGATGGGTTTGAGCGAAAACGAAAACAAAATTGAGCGGACCGGATGATCAGCTTGGCCTTTGCCCTTGAAAAATAATTCGATTGCTTAACTTTCTGATACCCCATAACTAGCCACGTCGAATGACACCCATTTGATGGAAATGAAGAGATTGCAACCGAACATCACGTTCGGTCGATATCGCTTCAATACGCCATCTAATAAATCAAACAAACCTTTGATCTAGAAGGTTGACATTGAAATGTACCGGTTTGAAATATTACACAATGGTTCACCACAGGCTATTGCTTGATACCAGATTTGGTCGGGTTTGGGTGAAAACGACAAAAAAGGGAGACAACCGAAGAAACCGGTTTGCGTTCAACCTTGACCGCTAAAGTGGCAATGTGAGACCTATGTAGTTCCTTCCAGCGTGTTCAGTACAAGCAGAAGCATTTGTGGTAATTGATTTGAACGATCATAAACCCATCGCTGAATGCTGATGCAAATACAAATACGCCTCTGGCGAACACGTCGCTGAATACTAATACGACGTTAACTTGACGTTCTTGCTTAAGTCTGCCCAAGACTCCCCTCCATGGTCTTGAAGATACCCAAGGACACCCAGAGTCGCGTTTGCTCAAGATATATCAATATATGCGCATGGGAATGCAGCCTAAGACCATAAAGCCTTGCGATAATGAAATTTGTTGCCTCGCAAGGCACAATTTTCCACCCAAGCGAAAACAACTATGGTCAAGGTTCCTATGATTCAAGAATGGTCGGGAAGCAAAAATTTGTAACGTTTGCTGTCTTACGATTCGGAGATTTTGTGACGATAGATAGCCTGTGAAACCCGTTGATTGGCTAGATCGGCTTCTAGTATTTTTCGTGATTCTCTTGCATATATATTTTCACTTTATAAATGATTAAGTATAATTTTGCGACGATCATACTCTGGTAGCTGAGACTCGGGGGTACACGGAAAAAATTGAGGGGGAAAAATCGCCACTTTTCAGAAATTGGGGGACATGTTTTTCAGAAATTAGGGGACATCTATCTAATACCACGGCACCCAGGCAGCTAGCAGGCATCCTGCCCCACTGACCGTATCGTTACAAGAACGCACTTTCACACAACTGGCCAGGCCTTAACAATAGTTTCAGGAGCATTCCGCCACCTTACATGGGCTGTGAGACATCGAACACCCTGCTCACCCCCCCCCCCCTACAACACCACATATCGACTGCAAAAAGAAAATATTAGGATGCTTGGTTGGGTGATTCCTTCCTAAATCAGGATTCATACTAAGCTAAGTGTTACATAGACCTGCTCGCACCGCCCGATAAGGCACTTCTCCTTCAACGGCACACTTTTAACCGATACCTAAGCGTTCCTGAAATGCACTAGCATGGCCCAGCTATCTCAGACAGCTGGACTTACCTCGTTGACGGCCGCCTGTCTCTTCCACGTGGCCTCCAGCTTCTGTGAGGCTAAGAGGCGGCCCAGTGCCGGTGGCAGGCTGAGGTAGCGTGACTGGCGCCGCTGGCGCAGTGACTGCAGACGCTCCTCCAGTGTAGCTGTAACGGACCACCGTCACCGGTCTGCGCTGCTCAGCGGCGCAACTTAGTGGTGCAACTCAGTGGTGCAGCTCAGTAGTGCAGCTCAGTGGTGCAGCTCAGTGGTGCAGCTGAGTGGTGTAGCTGAGCGGCGCAGCTCAGCGGCGCAGTGGTGTAGCAAGTAGTGTAGTTCAGCTAAGTGGTGTAGCAAGTAGTGTAGCTCAGTGACGCAGCTCAGTGGTGTAGCAAGTAGTGTAGTTCAGCTAAGTGGTGCAGCTCAGTGGCGCACCTCAATGGTGCAGCTCAGTGGTGTACCTCAATGGTGCAGCTGTGGTGTATCTGTGGTGCAGCTCAGTGGTGCAGTTCAGGTCGACAGGAAATAGAGAATATTCAAGGACGCGTGAAAGGAACACAAGCCATGTGGAAAAAGTAAATGCTAAACGCCAAGAAAAAACTTTGGCACAGGCTTGGTGCATAAATAACCAACAAGGACTTTAGTGAACAGGTAATTAAAGGTGGGAAAGCACCCTAACGAGGAATGGACGATCAAGTGAGCCGTACAAGCAGACATAGAAACACACAAACAAGACGTGCAGACATACATACAGACACACAGACAGACATACAGATTGTGGCGGCTTACCAGCATGGCATTCGACTGGTATCTGCTCCAGGGACACGGTGATAAGCTTGTCCACCTTGGTCTCTTGCAGCGTGTTCTCGGTAGGGACAATATAGTTGAGCTCCTCCAGCTCTTCATCGGCCGAGCTAGATTCCTCAGCATCGGGCAGCCAGTCCAGCTGAGGTAAACATACTGTCAGACACAGTCCAGCTGAGGTAAACATACTGTCAGACAGTCCAACTGAGGAAAACACTGTGAGACACAGTCCAACTGAGGACGAGACTACCAGTCGCATTCCAAAATCGAATGTACATGTTACTGATTCACAAGGTCCAAAGCTGAGTTACGTGAGACTGCTTCCGAAGTCACTACAAAGCTGCCACTTGAATCTTGCGCACTCAAGGTCGGTTCCACCATATGAACCGCGCTGATTTCTTTGCCTATAGCGTCTCCATAAAACTGGCACTTGAATCATGCGCACTGAAGTTCGGTTTCACCATATGAATCGCACTGACCTCGTTGCTTACAGAACGAACTCAAAAGCCAAGAAACCATTCACCGCGAAAGAAACGCAGAACGAACATTGCAGACAAACTGGAAGCTGGCAGATCCGACGCTAAATCGGAAACCTCCGACTACACCTAGAAGAGGCATACACAGGCTGCTCAACCACAGCCAGCCAGCCGCTGCACTGCAGCAAGGCCAGACGTGCGGCTGCAGCCTTGAGGCCGCCCGAGAAGACGCGCCGACGCCATTTTGGCCGTCCAACCGAACTCGACCGCAAATCGCCTGACCAGCCTGCCACCAACTCGCCTTCCTCTTCACTACCGACTTCAAGCTCTGCTCTTCACTACCTTCACTACCGACTTCTAGCTCTGCTATACATCTTCAACTCGACTCCAGGTTGGTCAGGCGGCGCCGCCTCACCCCCCCCGCACTCCACCGATATTTGTAATACGTGTACACCTATCTTTCCTAACCTCAACGCCAAACCCACGACCCACCACAATCACCACACATGAACACTGACACCACGCCAAACACACCGACGGGTGACTTTTTCCTCTGCCGCTGGGATGATGGGGGCCAATGGACTCATTGACCCCTGGACGGAGGAGATCACCCGTTGGACACGACAGCCCCTACACGCACACCAAATTCGATCCGGGGCACTTCTCATTCAATCATATAACTCCTACGACGCAGACATACTGTCACGCATCACAGACATCACTGACATACCAATCACCATAACACCAGCCGCACACCTCAACACATCACAAGGCACGATATACGCTCGGGAGGTGGCCTGGATGTCGGAGGAGGAACTGGCTCTCAGGTTTAAGAGCCAGGGGATCTCCTCCGTCTACAGGCCATCCGCCCCAGCACACAAACAAGACACACACTCTCATACTGACTTTCAACACAAGACAGCCACCCACACACGTTAAAGCCGGCTGCATCAGATACAAGGTCACGCCACGAGCACCCCTCCCTCTACGCTGTCGGTTCTGTCAACGATACGGGCACTCGAAGGGGGGGGGGGTGCCACGACACAAAACCAACCTGCGCAAACTGTGCCGCAGCAAACGACATAAGCACATGCACCAGCAGTACACAACGCTGCGTCGGTTGCGTCGGAGACCACACTTCCCGGGACAGCCTGCCCTCGGTGGACAAAGGAGAAAGAGATTCTTCGTCTTGGCCACCTAGAGGGCTGGACCCTGCCGCGGGCAAGGTCGTGGGTCAACAAACAGCAGCCGACGCAGCCCACAACACCACAACACGTCCACGCACTCTACACAAACATCTCACACGACTACGCCACCTACCACAGCATCACAGGCAGACCCAGCAATCATAATCAGGTCGCAACCCAAAGCACCAAAACAAAACAAACCTCGACACTACTCACTCACCCACTCAACACGGACACCACCCGCAGTGCCATAACGCGGAACACGCAACCCATCACCAATACCAGACCCATCAGAACCATCACTAACGCCCCATGCAGTACGCAAAATCATACGCTTCCAACTCGAGACACTCACAGACTCAGACGACAACAGTTCAGACAACACCACTGTCACTACCCACGCACCTACAACACGAGCAAACAACAAAACAAACACCACCTCTACCAACAACAAACCACACACCCACGCTAAAACCTCTCGACACTGAACATCCTAACAACTCCCTTCACCTAGTCTCTCCCTACTCTACCCATGATGTGCAAAAGATATTTAAAAAGGAAAACGAAAGAAAAAATAAAAATAAAATAAGTAAAACAAGAGAAAAACAAACTAAAAGGCCAAAACCAGAAAAAAAACAAGCAAAACAAACAAGCACTTAACAAAAAGAAAAAGGAAATAAACGCCCAAAGCAGTGTATATATCATGTCTTCTTGCAATGTTCATACACGGCGATGACCCGAGCATACCCCCACTCTACACCCCCTACGGTACCGTCCGGACCACCTCTAACAACTCATCTCTAACCACCTAAACAGCCGATATCACCTGACGGTGGCAGGCTGGTCAAGTTCAACCAGCAACAACAACTCGTTGCCTATCGCTTACCACACATCAAGAGACTTGGTTAAGCCGTTCAAGCTTCAGTTGGGCAGACCCGCTGTTGCAAGATAACAGAGCGGTAATCAGTCAACCACAGACAGTTTTTAGGGACAGTGGGACTTCCAGTGAAGATATCTAATGACGATGAACTGGAAAAGTGTCCTGGAAAAGTGTCCTCACTGAGGAATATCCCTAACTGAGACTACCCCTAAATAGAGCAAAATTTCCACCACATAGAAAAAGTGTGCCACCAAAGATATGCATTTGATGATCATCAGTGGATCACGTAATCAATCCAAATGTCAAAACCTTTAAACCGTCAGCGTTTATCTAACCTAAGGATGACGTGATCAGCGTCAGCCTCTGTCGTGCTAGCCGTGTGATCGCAGCGAACGCAGTTGCTGCAGTGCAAAGGTCGTATGAACTGGAGAGAGTCGGTCGTGTTGGCGGCAGATGTAGATACGTAGAATCCCAGGTCCAACGCAGATAAGTACAGACATACAGTTGGCGGGCACATCCTGACGAGCTACCCGGCCAACAGCTGCAGCGAAGCAGACTGAACACAGCTGCGGCGGATTGGAGCCCGCGGCCTGCAGCGCGCCATGACCCAACTGATTAACCCAAACGTTACAAGTGATAATGAAGCTGGGCTATGGCTGCAATTCAAGAACTGCACCTGATTTCTGCAGAATCGGGGCAGTTGGATGACGGCGGCGACGCCTGCGTTGTTCGCTCTTCGCTGCTGCCATTGCGTCACCCCCCCCCCCCGGTCCGGCAAAAACAGTCACTGCTGATCCGATTCAGGTGAACGGCGGCGACACTAACGCTGTGCGGCCAGCCTCCTGATGACGACGTGACTCTGCCTAAGAGGACCGCTGCACTGTTCGCGCTGCGACCACCGGACTGCTTGCTCTCCGTCGTCGGCGACTCCACACCACCGGAGACCCAGTGGACAGCGCTGTCCGACCCGCGACCGGTACTGAACTGGGCAGCTCGGTTTCTGGACCAATGCAGCATTGTTTAATACAACGAAGAATGGTCTTAATTCCTGGGTTTTAACATTTTGTTTAAAAAAAAAAAACAATTTGTTGAATTTAAATTAAAAATAATTTTTTTTATTAAAAAAAAACTATATTAAAATCCAATGCAGCATGTTGGGATGAAGCAGTGGATAACGAAGCAGATAGGTGACCCGTCCCCGAGCTGGTGCTGTTCCGTAGCATGCCGGCCCGTGTCAACACTCGGCACGGACTTCTGTTCACCGGCCGGGAGACCGTCGCTGTTCTGAGTGTGCCGACGTATCGTCCGCCAGCGATGACTAGTCTACTTGGCAACTGCGAGCGATCTGGGCGATACAAACGATTACAGTGGTTAGCTTACACTCAGCTCAGCCTATTGCAATCTGGGTTACTATGCTGCCTTCAAATAGAGGACAGCCTCCCATTAGCTCGCCGGCATGTCAACGCAGGTATTTGTAGAATCAGCTTAGTACTTTATCGTACTACAGCATACCTCACACCTGCGGGCTGCAAGTGTCTCGTTTTCTTTGCAAACTATACTGTGCTTATGTTCTGTTTAGGTGGGCTAGACTTACCGTGCGAAAAAAATATACCCATAAAACGCATCCTACCCACCCATAAATTTCGTGTCGGAAGTCATAGTATTTCACATCATTGGACCATTTGGCCTCATTGTACTCCATGCTATTAGTTAGAAGGAAGCGTGTCAGGTGACTGAAATTGTTTCAGATGTCCCTACAATCATCGAACCAGTTAGTTCAGCTCGTTGAAGAGTTGCTCATATTGTAACAAAGTTAGTTTTAGACCCCCTTCTTTTGAATGCATTTGGCTTCCATGTATCCTGGGATCCGAGCTCCGAGCGGACCCGAGGGCCGCGGTAGCTCAGTTGGTAGAGCGTCGGACTCTTGATCGCAATATTGTGGGTTCGAATCTCACAACCGACGGCATTACCGAGTCCACCCGCGACCAATCGGCGTGAGAGGTTGGCGACGCCATATGACCTAGCGGTTCAATGCGTCGTAAAAGAACCCACGGTTCTTCTTCTTGTCCGAACGGACCCCAGGCATTTCGTCGGCGCCTGCTGGCGCGCTGTTCAGACGCGACGGTCCGCCGTGGCACTTGCCATGCTTAGTTCAGTATCCGTTCTTCAGACGCGACGGTCCGCCGTGGCACTTGCCATGCTTAGTTCAGTATCCGTTCTTTAGACGCGACGGTCCGCCGTGGCACTTGCCATGCTTAGTTCAGTATCCGTTCTCACAGCGAGCCTGCGGTCGGCCGGCCGAAAATGTCATTGCGACATGCCACAGTTGGGTGTCGGGTCGTTGACACCCGCGTCACCCTGGTGCCAGATGATGCAAATGTGGGGCAGGAGACCCGGTGGGAAGTACTTTCGACCAACCGCAGTCCACCTTGTGTAGCTGCGTCACTGTGCTCTCGACGAATAGCGGCTCACTACGTCCCTGTCTGATGGAATAGTCTGGCTCGCGGGCGCGACAGGCCCCCCTCCCCAGGTCAGAGAGTCGTACCGGAACAGTCGATAAGGGCGGATGTACGCGAGAGACAGAGGTGAGAGACGGAGTTGAGTGGTCGAGGCTAGTAAGATGTAGCCTGTTGCAAGATGTTGGCGCTGGAACGTTTGGTGGCTCGGTTGGACGGTTGTCCGTCGTTGTTAGTCATGACTGCCTGTTGATTTGGAGGCACGAACTTTTGCCGATTTTGGTATCACTGTTGGACTGTTCAGACTGTTGCTCGAGTTGTCACCGTTTGGTTAACTAATTAGTCCGATCAATACAAAGGGCAATAACAGTTGGTGACTTTTGAAGAACGGCTCTTGGATTTGAGAACTGGCGAATGAGAGAAGCAACCGAATTTGAGAACCAGTTATCGTGCAAACGAGGAAAATCTAGACTATCACTTCCAGGCAGACTGAGACGTACCTACAACATGTTGCCGTGACCCAAAACTGCTTACAATATATCTGGCTCATTTGTAATTTCAGGATGATGTCTAAATCCTGATTAACGAGTATCGACCATCCAGAAAAAAACGTATACTAATTTGTTGAAATTTGCTGGCATAGCCTGCCAATGTATGACAACAGGTGTCGTAAGCAATTTAAATACTTATTCCTTAAATCACAGTTGCGCATATTCGTAAATCAGATGTAGATGCAGAAAAAAATGTATGTTTAATCATTTTGACTCCATCACCAGTCACCAGTCACTAGTCACTAGTCACTAGTCACTAGTCACTAGTCACCAGTCACCAGTCACCAGTCTCCATCACCAGTCACACGTCTTACCTCGGTGTCGCTATCCACGAAGTACCAGTGGAACATGACCGGCACTTTGGAGCTGTTGGTGATCTTGATTTTCCTGAAGCTCTCCATATCGTTGAGGATACAGCCGAATTCCACCTTGGTGGCACTAACGCTGAGGTTGGGGAAGCTGACAATCCCCGTCAACATCACCTCGTCCTGCCAAAAAACTGTCGTCACCACCAACTCGCCCTGTCGCCACACCACATCACACTGTAGTCAAAATCACTCATCTTGACTTCAGCACCACATGAGTCCGTTGTCAGCGCCATCTCGTCCTGCCTGCGCAATGATCTCGTCCTGAGTACTGAACACATCCTGTCCTGCCATCAATATCACCTCGTCCTGCCGCCAGAACTATCACGTCACGTTGCCGGTGTATTCTGTTCTGCTGTCAATACCACCTCGATCTGCCGCCGTCTGGAATCAGTCCCACCTCGTTGTGTCATCAACACCATCTGGTTCCCTTGTTAGCACCAGGTCGTGCCACCACGACAGTGACGTGGCCTGTCTTAGTAAACAGCCCGTGACTGGCACGCTAGCGCCTACATTCCATCGCAGAATAGCTTCGCTGTCAAAACAGCTATGTCTTGACACGCTTACGGCGTTGTCGTCAACTCTTCCTGATAGTAGAGAGGCTAGTGTTTGGCTTAGATTGGTTTTAACTCGACCAATGGGATGCAACCAGTATTGGCAGATCGCTGACGCGGTTGACGGTAGAAAAGCAACTGCAAGATCAGCAGCTATGATCCATTGCTTATGTGACCGAAGAAAACACTGGCATGGACTGACATATCGTGGACAAATGACTAAGATAAAACATTCAATTATCTTCAAAAACGAAAATGTGCTTCTTGTATCATTTGAAGTGAGTCGTCCAATGGCCAATGCAAAATAATTTGAACTACTTGCACCACATAAGTCTCGCTTGCGTCGTGTATACACTAATCGAACACAAGCCACTGACGACAGTTGATTGGTGGAGCTTATTTGGGTTGACGACAACGCCGCAAGCTCCACTGAACACCCGTGCCGCACCTCTTTGTTCCACTAGACCCGCCAGTGCCGCATATCTTTATTGACTCGTGGCTGGATAGACCCGCCCGTGCGGCACGTCTGTGGACTCATGGCTAGACAGACCCGCCCGTGCGGTACCTCTGCGAACTCACGGCTGGATAGACCCGCCTGCGAGGCACCCTCCTGTAGACTCTACGATTCACAGACCAGCCCCGGACGCGCTACCGCCAGAACTGACACAGTGGGGGTGCTCCTTGTAGGTGATGACGAGCTTGTCGCAGATGTAGCGGCTGGTCAGTCCGATCTCGTAATCGGGGTCGAACAGCACTTCCAGCGTCACACGGTGACTGACTCTGGTGAGAAGAAAACAGACAGCCATATATCTTCCTGCGATGACGAGAAAGACTGGCAACAATAGACAGCTGACAAGTTTCTCTGGGATGGTGAGTTAGGTTAGTACATCTTCCTGGGATGGTGAGGTAGACTGGTGACAACAGACAGTTTGTACATCTTCCTGGGCTAGTGAGGTAGACTGGTGACAACAGACAGTTTCATCTCCCTGGGCTGGTGAGGTGGACTGGCGACAGCAGAATGTTAGTGAATCTCCCTGGGATGACAAGGGAGACTGGTGACAGCAGACAGCCTGTACGTCTCCCTGGGATGGCAAGGGAGACTGGTGACAGCAGACAGCCTGTACGTCTCCCTGGGATGACAAGGGAGACTGGTGACAGCAGACAGTCTGTACGTCTCTCTGGGATGACAAGGGAGACTGGTGACAGCAGACAGTCTGTACGTCTCCCTGGGATGGTAAGTGAGGCTTGTGATCAAGCCGAAATAATCGCACAGGAATATGGTTGATTCGTTAACGTTGGTCGGAAAATCAGCGTAACAGTCCTATGAGTTGATGCACCTCCGGGAATAATCGATAAGTGGATTGTGAGCCGAGCCAAACCCGACCACCGAATGATGGCGTGACGCCGAGCGTTGACGCGACGCGCTGTGATAGCGCTCCCGAGCACTAGTCGTGCACCGTCACACAGCCGCCAGACCATCTACAGGTCAACCAACAGTCGGACGGGAATAACTTAACGAAAGAGGGGCCTGCATGGTGGGAAAAAAACACATACAAGAACAATGCCACCATCTGTAACGCTCACGTACAGAATCGGAAATTATACCAGAGCATTAAGCACGTAAAGATAAGAAAATCGGCACAGAAAAGCGCTCCTACTTCGCTGTCAGGAGACGAAACCCAGTAATCTAAGCTGTGTCACAAGTCGATGATACAAGTCGAGGTGAATTATCATCAACGCATTTTCAAATAGGCGAATACCAACGAGGAGCCATGATCTGTTCTCATTAACTTCCCTAACCATACTCGGTTTGAGCATGCGCCCCTGCACTATATTGGGATCGTGACAACTTATACTGGGCTGTGCAACAGAAATAACGTGAACTTTCAGGAAGAGAATGTTTCACTCATTGTGAAATTAACTGGTTGACTGACCCCAATTCGAAGTCGAGCTCGGCTGCCAGGCCTCCGCTGAGGTTTCGCAGCAGAAATGGGTACTGGGTGCGGATGTGCGCAGTCAGTGCCAGCGGCGAGTGGTTGGTCAACACCACACTCTCTGGGAATGCAGAAACAACTGGTGGTGCTCCGGCATACACTACACAACGTCGTACTCAAAGGAATCAGATGCAGCTAGCATGTGCTTCAGGCCGTATTGTACAGAGTAACACAGACGCGTCGAACACGCGCATACAAACGCAAACATAGCGCCAAGATTCATTCCCGGTTTGGTGCAGGGAACGTTTATAAGGAAGCTTCACAGGGGAACATACAATTTGACTTTGTCATCGCAGCATGATATCATATTAGTTACAAAGCGGAAACGGATCAGAGGTGGGGAACTTCTACTTACTCCTTTCGATGAAATAAATCCGGTTAGGTGAGCGAAGTAAAAATGTTGAATTTTCCTGTAGTTGATATGCGCCAGAGTAAGGCACCAATGCAACCAAAATGGCCTGACATGAAACGGAGGTGTTTGTTGTTTGCGTTTGTTGTTGTTGTTGTTGTTGTTTGTGTGTTTACGTGCCATTTCCCCACTATAATTTCAGAACATTACACGCACCCTCACACTGCAAACACATACGCACGCGGACACAAACGCACGTGTGCTGAAGTTGAAACCAACATTCTGAACAGTGAGAAGTGCTTTGATGGGTAGTACAATTGTCCGTAGAGACAAATTATCCGAATTGTGAACTTATCCCATCGAACTGTGGGTTCAATGAGATATTCCATAATTCCTCTATAATTATAAATGGCGCCAAAAATCAGTAGTGGCACCAACTATCGCTAACATGGAGTTGAACTAGCCGCCCGGTAGCTCAGTTGGTTAGAGCGCTGGCCTGCACTGGTCTCCCCTGTCCTGGCAACATGGGGTTCGAGTCGCTTCACGCGCTCGCATTTAGCGGCTGGGAGGGTCAGTTGGTAGCTGGCCCGATAAGGCCGGGGACGAGCTACCTGGCGGCCGTGTCGGTGCATTGACGGCACGTTAAACTTTCGGTCTAAATTCTGCCGTTGAACTGGAATTAATGGATTGGGTGGTGGGGCCAGGGTTCATGCAACAAGCTCCGCTTAGCAATAGAACCCTGATTCATAAAGCCACCCCAGCAAGAACTCGAATTAAATTAATATAAAAAAAACTAGTCAGTACCAGGCTGCATGTGTGGCGCTCGGTACTCGAAATGTGACCGGTGGTTCCAGGTGAGGCGCCCATTCTTTCAAAGGGAGGGTTTCGTACATCAGTGAGGGGACGAGCCGTCTCCCTGATCTACACTACTGGAAATTAAACGAGAACCCCGTGCCAAGACAGGAAAGCAAGACGTTTTGCCATTCGCCGAATTGGAGTTCCATGTCTGCCTTCGCTACATACTTCGATACGAAAATATACAGCGTAGCCTTCGACTTACCAGACATCTGCTCACTAAACTGGACTCCGGGTATCTGCTTGCGCTGGAAGTTCAATTGGCGGCGCGAAAACTCGATGTTTGGCGATATGAAGTCGGCAGCCACCACGAGGCGCTTGAGCACCGTCTTGCCAGTGGAGGTACCGACCATGGCGATGCAGCTCACCTCCTCGCGCCTCATGCTCACACTGTCGGACGGTGACGACTGTCAGACACAGCCGACAGCCATCAGCCGTTCTCTCCACTCTCTCCAGCCCACCAGACAGTCGTGACTCGCCACAAACATCAACACCACCACAACCACCACAGAGTGGTGCATTAGAGCTGGCGCTGGTGTTCTCTCCTTCCCTTGTGATGTTGTGATTTCAAGTATTTCCGTAACTAATTTGTTGAAGCAGATAAATGAATATAGTCATAAAGACAGCGAAAGCACCTGGGCAAAAGAGGCGCATACCCTAACAACAAAAGGCTAGGAGGAGCAAGGCTCCCAGCCTTTGCTCCCAGACCCGCTCCTAAAAATAACTGATGTATCTCACTGTAACAGAAAACATGAGAAAACACTCGTAGTAACTCATGTCTTATAGTCTATTGCAATGAACGTGTATCAACACGGTGTGCTTAACCTTCGAGGAAATCTCATATTAATCTCAACTGTGATACTCCGTGGTGCCATGACCAGAACGTCGATAGCCCTTACCCCGCAACGAATGCAACAGAATACAAGTAAAAACTAACTGAGAACATGAGCTCACCTCTCACAATAGGCCTCCAAAGTGAAACTTTGTGTTTCACCCGGATTGATTTCGGCTCTTCTGGGCGTCACTCGGAAGACCGCCGCTTGTCCAGGAACACGGCGGCCCAATCTGTCAAAACCACACGCTCAGTACTGGACAGCACGGTCACCTGTCTAGAAACACGGCGGCCCGGTCTATGAGAGCCGCACTCCCAGTACTGGACAGTACGGTCACCTGTACAGAACCACGGCGGTCCAGTCTGCCAAAGCCACACGTTCATCATTGGACAGCAGCCGCCCAGTGGCTTAGCCAGGGGGAGAAGGGGACAGCTTCCTGGATGGTCGGAGAGGACCCTGCGGGCAACCGCATTGAGGGGCCCGCAAGAACCCCTCAAGGCGTCGGTGCAGGGGACCCGCAAGGGCTCCTTGTGCCGACGTGAATTGCCCCTGGACCGACGAAAGGGGCCCCGGGCTGACGGTCGGGCCCAAGCCGAAGAAAAGGCCCCTGACCTGATGGAGAGGGCCCAAGCGTTTGAAATGGCACCTGCGGCTTGTTGAAAAAGACCCTGGGTCGTCAAAGAGAGCCCCTGATACGATGGAAGTGTGTGTGTGGGGGGGGGGGTAGTTACCAGAGGACCTCGGGCCGCCAGCTCTTTGGCCATGTCTGACCCTTGCGCTGCCTAATATAATGGTGCTCGACTAAAATCGAAACTTCGGCAAGTAGATCAACTTCTAAGTTTTCGACTGCCATGGCACGTCACATGCAACACTTAAGTCAAGATACTTGACGTATCTGAACTCATCTTGCCGATCTCTGTCGCTTGCTGCCAAAAGCAACGAAATCGGCCCGTAACTCTTCAAGCTAAGCCGGGGTAGAACCCCCTCTCCTAGTGAGGCGCGTTCGGCTGCCAATCCCAGTGGTGTGCGGGTTAACAATAAGCCGGATGGACGCTGCTTGGAAAGAAGCTACTTGGCTTCGGTCTCCTCACTT
Source organism: Ashinkailepas kermadecensis (assembly GCA_034440615.1). Lineage (NCBI taxonomy): Eukaryota > Metazoa > Arthropoda > Thecostraca > Neolepadidae > Ashinkailepas > Ashinkailepas kermadecensis. The sequence continues at coordinate 106,263 of JAOTOM010003472.1, forward strand.
TTTTGAACAGTGACGGCAAGAAATAGGTAGCACCGCAAAGCGAAGTAAATGACACAATGTGCCTGCGCCATAAAATATAGTACTATATTTTGATGGTACCCATGGCTGGTTTGATGGCTGGATCGATGAAGAATTGATGGATGATCAGGCATCATCACCACTACAAGTATTGTCTCCATAGGCAGCTGCACCACTGCTGCTTTATCATACTTGGACGGAAGTGTGCGTAGCGTCGCGCAGATGTGATGGCGGTGGTAGGGAGTGTTGCGGCCTAGCTTAGCGGCTGGCCGCGGTCAGTGTAAAGGTGCTGGTGGCGGTGGGAGAGGATTGGCACGATCTGCAGCCATCTAGCTTAGCGGCTGGCCGCGGTCAGTGTAAAGGTGCTGGTGGCGGTGGGAGAGGATTGGCACGATCTGCAGCCATCTAGCTTAGCGGCTGGCCGCGGTCAGTGTAAAGGTGCTGGTGGCGGTGGGAGAGGATTGGCACGATCTGCAGCCGTCTAGCTTAGCGGCTGCAGTTGAGTGTGATAGTAAGTGACAATGCTCTACCATCGTCATCGCACCTGCAGGACATTACACACACTGCAGTCCATGTATGATAGAGCAGCAGAGATGCAGCTGCCGAAGGAGCTACAGTTGTAGTGGTGATGATTCCCCGAGCATCCAAAGAAAACACTACGTACATGGTAATACAAGTTGACTGAATACTTAAATGTGTATTCACAGGTATCTATTTTCATCGTAGATTTGGGTATGTACTTTAGTGACACGTACTTCTTGGTATATTACAGAAAGAAGAATTCCGAAATATTAGGGGAAGCTATCGCAAAAAAAACTGGTTTCGTAATGCTTAACAGATGAAGAGACATGACGTCATCTTGCTGCTGACGTAATGCTCCTCTTGCCAAATTGAGTTACTACTAAAGGTTGACTATCCCTGGGTGCTATTGTGATCCGACAATTTAAGAATTGCTGTCACGAAAGAACCAATACGGTGAATAAAAAAACAAAAAAACACCAGTGGCTGTTCAAAGCTGCTACAATAGGCCACATCCCCAGAAGGCGAAATATTCACAAGGTGCATTGGCTAGATGAAAATACATATTAACTCCGTCATCAGCCTTACGAATATAGTACCTCACACGTCAATGTGTGTTTTGGTTTTCATTCGCCACATTTTCAGTGCTTGTCGATACTGAGCAAGAAGGTGAAATTGCTCACTCTGAACAATAAATGAAATTGTCCGAAAGTACGCTGCATAAAACGTTTATTTCAAACGGGCATCAAGATAGATCAGATACTAACATGGTCAGATGAGATAATAGGCCAAGGATTTACACATCAGAAAAGCAGCAAAAGGCAAAATGATCACAACTAATTAAAATTGTACATTCTCGTTGCTAATACAAAAAGTACTCAAAAGATACACGTGGAGATGCATATCGGCGATTTCTATTTTGCGTGTAAAGAAAATATACGACCTTCAATATACCAGGAGGTGCTGAGTTGACATCAAAAGTAACGTTAAGGATTATACTTTATTACTCAACGTTTCGGCCAGGGGCCATCGTCAGGAGTGATAAGAAAATGTCAAGCTTAACAATTGAGAAAAAAAGCACGCGGGGAAAAAAAGCGTGCAAAAAGACACGTGGAATGCAGAAAATCCTCCTCAGTGGTGCAGACACTTAAAGAAACTCCAAACCAGAAACAACTATGTAACCTTGGAGACTATCAATCTGGGGTAGAGCCTTTCGATGGCCCCTGGCCGAAACGGTGAGTAATAAAGTATAATCCTTAACGTTACTTTTGATGTCAACTCAGCACCTCCTGGTATATTGAAGGTCGTATATTTTCTTTAAACGCAAGGTATAAAACCCAGGAGCATCTAAGAGCCATTCTTCGTTGTATTAAACGATTTCTATTTTTCCATTTTTCGTCCTTAACATGAACAATCATTTGATTTGCCTTAATATGCATTACATTAATAATGATCACCAAGTGCCCTCAACATCCTTCAGTTCTGATCTCGGGAAAGATATTTTGTATCACTCTATACCAGTGCTTAGAAAACATGCTAAAGAATGCATTGCAGGTGACAAACAAATAGCAATTTGAATTAAGAGTTTTCATACATGTATTTTACCTGTATTTGTAGTTCATCTAGTCTTCGAAATGGGATGTTCGATCTGTTGGCAATTTGACAAATACATTAAAAAAATATATAAACTTCATAGGATTACAACCAATGGTAAGTAGGGGAAGACATAGCAGTCAAATAACAGTCAACGTCCCATTCGGGGTTTGGCAACTGCACTACACGGCTGGTGTGAGTGTACACGTCTCACTTGACAGCTGGTGTGCGCGGCATATTGGCCAGTGACATCATGGACTGGTCCACAACGCCATCGTTTGACCACACCAGCTGATGGTAGCGGTGACCCATGTTGCTGGCTGCGAATGTCCGCGTTACCGGAGTCTTGCTGAAACAGGCACACCATCACACAGGGTATGTGACAGGGTGAAAAGCATCAGACAGGTTAGAAGGCAAAAACGGTAGGATGACAAGAACGAATCCATGTTCCATACGTCTCCCACGACACTTCTAATACTCTACCAGATCGATTGTCGCAAGTTTTGCATCAGTACGCCCCGCGAAAAAAAACATTGTTAAATATGTTTCATCGCCGTTCTAACTGTCCATATGAATTTACTGCACATGCTGAAGTCCAATGGGCTTCGCATTTGGGCTATGCTGAACTTAATATCGATTTTTTGTGTGTGATACGTGTGATACGCACAATAAAACCTATCGCGCTCGCTGAAGCGGACAAATCATTATTTTCAAATTAATCCACATGCTAAATGCAGCGAAGGAATGTTTGCGCGGGAAGGGCAGACGAGCCGGGAGGGTGAGTCGGTATTATAACAGGGTTCATTGTGGGGCACCAGAGAAAGAACGGACTATTACATTATTATTTGTCTTCGGTATCAGTGCTGTTTTAGTAACACTGTCGTGCATACTTAACTAAGCGATGACGGGCTAGCTACATCTTACGTATATTGGAGACGGTATCAAGGATGCACTAAGTCTTAAAACGGAAATTTGTGATCGTTGTGTAACGCGGCAGAGTGGGCAAGACGCCGATTTCTAGATCACTGCTCTTCTGGCCGATGGTGCAGTGGTTACCGCCTCTGTCTCGAAGGGTTGTGGGCTCCAGGCCCACTTGACCTCTCGAACGTCCCGCTCCTGAGCAACGATTTGGCATGAGGTAGAAGCAACCCTACATAGCAAAACCAGCTCAGTGCGCTGTAAAATACTCGACCTATTCCCCTCTTCAAATCCGAATACGCGAAGACTTGGAAAGGATTATCGGCGGGAAGGGGTCCGCATTATCGGTTGTGGGCGTGGGATGGGACTCGGGCAGCTAAGACACGCCCTGTGGTTCGGTCTATGTTCTCCCGACCGGATACACCAGAGGATAATATTGTTACGCCGGTGGCCGTTCGCTCGCATTGCATCGGAGGTCACCGGGTCACGTGACCGGCGGCTGACCTCGCCCCAGGCGATTGGTGCGGGTCAGGGCGAGGTTGGGACGCGGCTACGTCGAGCGGTGGTGGCAGCCGGCGCTTAGGGACTGGACGGTGAGGAGTTGGAGAGGCACGGTGGGAGAAGAGATAGCGGTGTCCTGGACTGTGGCCTGCTAGAGGTGGCTCATCCGTATATGATCATTTGTTTATAGTATTAGGCTGGAAGGGAGCGTGCCGTTACCCTGTGTCGTGGAAGTAGGAAGGTGCTTACTGGTGGCAGGTGCGACAGGTGATGCTACCTACTGATGGCAGGCCAGCCGCGAGTGGCTGTTAGGGCAACGGAGTTAGAGCAACTGGGGAGTGCGCCGTTGTTGTGCGCTGCTGTGCGAACGGGGTTAAGCTCATGCTAAAATAATTAATCAATTACGTGTCGAGCCCAAGACTGTTCAGTTGAACGGACGAGGAGCCAACGTAACGATATGATAATTACCAGTGTAATTATGTCAGTTGCAGACAACAGCGTACACGATGCGGTATTTACGTCGATCAGTGTCGATCGCTGGTGACATTGCTATCTTGAGGCTGGGATGGCGTAAATGTCGCCCAAAATAGCAGATTCAGAGGACGCACTCACCAAAAGACGGGCCCCAGGTCTACGATGGAGCTGACTGGCGGCTCAAACAGGATGCTGGAGCCACGTCCCTGAGCCGACACAGGTATCTCCCAGGTACCGCTGTCCTGTGCACATGCAGAGCCACTGCGGCGTCACGGGTGCAGGCACACTGTAGTGTCACTGGTGCAGACTCACTGAGGTGTCACGGGTACAGGCACACCATAGTGCCACTGGTACAGACGTACTGGGGTGTCACGAGTACAGAGTCACTGAGGTGCCACGGGTGCAGAGCCGCAGTTGTCCCGGGTGCAGAGTCACTGAGGTGCCGCGGGTACAGAGACACAGAGTTGTGACAGGTGCAGTCAATGAGGTGCCACGGGTGCAGAGCCAGAGTTGTCCCGGGTGCAGAGTCACTGAGGTGCCGCGGGTACAGAGACACAGAGTTGTCACAGGTGCAGTCAATGAGGTGCCACGGGTGCAGAGCCAGAGTTGTCCCGGGTGCAGAATCACTGAGGTGCCGCGGGTACAGAGACACAGAGTTGTCACAGGTGCAGTCAATGAGGTGCCACGGGTGCAGAGCCAGAGTTGTCCCGGGTGCAGAATCACTGAGGTGCCGCGGGTACAGAGACACAGAGTTGTCACAGGTGCAGTCACTGAGGTGCCATGGGTGCAGAGTCACAAAGTCGTCACGGTCCAGACACACTGTGGACCCACGCGTGTAAACAGCCTGAAGTGTCGAGGTACACACACACACACACAATGAGGTGTCACGCACACATGTCACATGGCACGGTGTCGCCAGGCCAGGTGCCCAGTGCCCACCTGCACGGTGACGCCAGGCCAGGTGCCCAGTGCCCACCTGCACGGTGTCGCCAGGCCAGGTGCCCAGTGCCCACCTGCACGGTGTCGCCAGGCCAGGTGCCCAGTGCCCACCTGCACGGTGACAACGAGCACGTCGTAGAAGTGGAGCGGGTCGTCCAACACGGCCGTCAGGCGCACCGACAACGTCTGCTCGGCGCCGACGGTCGCTTCAGTCGGATAGATCGTCCAGTAGTTGCTGGACCGCTGCTGCTCCCGGAAACACACGCGCCGCTCAACCCTCAACGTACAGTTCAAACACACACTCCTGGCTAATAGTTAGGCTATGCCATGGCTTGGGCCGGTGTGATTAACCAAGGTAAAACAAGGCTTTCTAATTAAAATGCACCGGCTCTTAGATGGCTAGTACGCGATGGACAGAGCCCCATATGTAGAACTACAATATCCAAAGCTAAAAAAAAGCATTGCTGGAAAACGATCAACACCATGCCAAAATGAACAGCGCAGGTCACCTAGGAAAAGTCTTTGCCATCGTACCATAGTCATTGAGAGACTCCATAGGAGATCCAAGTAGCACATTAACTCTAAATGCGTCATCAAGAGCATTACATAACTAACTAAAAATATGTGCAAAACTCGGCCTTTTGTGCATATCTGACTCACCGCACATGTCATATACTCGACTTCTACATTTAATGTCACTTTAAATGACAGCTTATCCAACAAGACTTTTGACACAAAGAAATTAAATATCTCATGTTGGGCCGAACCAGGGCGCAGTTCAAAGAATAAATAACAGGCTATCAACATCCACAATATGTTGCACTGTTAATCCGGCTGTTACCGTTGCTTCAGAATTTGTCGTCGCTTCTCAGACACCGAGTCATTAGCGAGAACATGTCAGGAAATTTTCTCCCGAAATCGCGAATATTCTGAGATTAACCTCGCCTACTTAGCATCACATGGCGAGTGTTGGGTGTGGTAAGGTGATAAACAACCTGCTTACTTGAGCAATTGAAACTCCCACGATGGTTCCAAGTCAATGACTGAGCTTGATCTTTCAGAAACTTTATCGGCTTGATTCATTCTGGGACTAATTTTGACGCCATAACTGAATTTTGCGTTCATCTTTTACCTTTTGGTACAATCAAGTAGTGGTTTCTAGCACTATTTCTGAAGCTTCCAAAACGAGGTCAACATTTCGACCTCACCTGATTTTTTACCTAGGGACCGAACTGTAACAAATCGTACATCGTTAGTATCCTACGATATTTGGAAACACATGTTTCATGTTCGCATAAGTTGTGATTTTTGCACGCGTAACCACTATACGTGGAAATTGTCGCTTTTTGCCGGAAAAGCGACCTTTAAACTTAATTGGCAGGCTAATCATAAAAAGTGACTTAAACTGACTTTGGGACGGTCAATCACTTACTCCAAATATTAAAAGTTAATCGCGATATTTCGTCACATGCAACAAAGTGGTTAGTGTCTATGTGGTTCCATGTCTCTTGTACTCCACGTTTGGAAACGCTGAGGTGTCGCAGCAATCCCTATCTCCCCTGCACTGAGAAGGTGGCAAACTGCGGTAAACAAGCAAAGCTTAATGAGCGTCGGTCTCGTAATGCCTGGCCAGTGGTGTCACTTCTCGCCAGTAATTTTAATGCTTCTAGATAGCGATATAAGAGCGTGAATTCTGACACATTCTTGTGATCTCTTCTTGTCTGATATTCCTGCGTTCAAATCATAAGTATGAGTAACGATTGGTGGACTACGATCACAATGGATACGATCATGATTATGGCTTTCAAATAATAGCATTGGGCATAACTAAAAAATGCAGATATGGTACGACGACGGCAAGTGAAAAAGAGGAAATGCGAGATGCAGTCGAGCCCAGTGAAGCTTGTTCACACCTCCATCGCAGCTGTCCCATCTCACCAAACCACAACCCTTCTACCTCAACCAGAGCCGTCCCATCCCGCATCACAGTCATCCCTTTCGCACCACAGCCGTCCCACCCAGCCCCGTACCACAGTCGTCCCACCCCTAACACCACAGCCGTCCCACCCCGCATCACAGCCCCCACCCACCCATCAGTCGTCCCTGCTCCATCACGACTGCACCTTTCCTCTCCCAGCCCGGTGTATCGCAGCCGCGGGACGTGCCGGTTGTGGTGGAGCGGTAGCGGCGACGGTGTACCACTGACCATGGTGGCCGTCATGGTGGCCGGCACGGGTGCCTGGTTACTGATGATGACCGTCTTGTGGTGTGGAGTCAGCACAGGAATTACACCCCAGTCCAGACTGGGCGGCTGAAGGTCAATGACGGGACCCTGGCTGACCACGCGGACCATAACCTGCAGCGGCTCCGAGCGGCCAAACACGGCCAATCTGCGGCATACGGCGGCCCCTCACCGGCCTGATACATACAGTACGGCACTGTCTCACTGGCCTGATACACCCGACCCGACACTGTCTCACCGGCCTGATACATACAGTACGACACTGTCTCACCGGCCTGATACACCCGACCCGACACTGTCTCACCGGCCTGATACATACAGTACGACACTGTCTCACCGGCCTGATACACACAGTCCGACACTGTCTCACTGGTCTGATACACACAGTACGGCACTGTCTCACTGGCCTGATACACCCGACCCGACACTGTCTCACTGGCCTGATACACACAGTCCGGTACTGTCTCACCGGCCTGATACACACAGTCCGACACTGTCTCACTGGTCTGATACATACAGTCCGGTACTGCGTCACTGGCCTGATACACCCGACCCGACACTGTCTCACTGGCCTGATATACACAGCCCGGTACTGTCTCGCTGGCCTGATACACCCGACCCGACACTGTCTCACTGGCCTGATACACACAGTACGGTACTGTCTCACTGGTCTGATACATACAGTACGATACTGTCTCACCGGCCTGATACACACAGTACGGCACTGTCTCACCGGCCTGATACATACAGTACGACACTGTCTCACCGGCCTGATACACACAGTCCGACACTGTCTCACTGGTCTGATACATACAGTCCGGTACTGCGTCACTGGCCTGATACACCCGACCCGACACTGTCTCACTGGCCTGATATACACAGCCCGGTACTGTCTCACTGGCCTGATACACCCGACCCGACACTGTCTCACTGGCCTGATACACACAGTACGGTACTGTCTCACTGGCCTGATACACCCGACCCGACACTGTCTCACTGGCCTGATACACACAGTAAGGTACTGTCTCACTGGCCTAATATATACAGTTCGGTACTGTCTCACTGGCCTGATACATACAGTTCGGTACTGTCTCACTGGCCTGATACATACAGTTCGGTACTGTCTCACTGGCCTGATACATACAGTCCGGTACTGTCTCACTGGCCTGATACACCCGACCCGACACTGTCTCACTGGCCTGATACATACAGTCCGGTACTGTCTCACTAGCCTGATACACACAGTCCGGTACTGTCTCACTGGCCTGATACACCCGGTCCAGCACTGTCTCACTGGCCTGATACATACAGCCCTGTTCTGCCTGACTGGCCTAAAGCACCACCACGATACTATTCTTGATGAGTAGAAAATTGAGTGCATTTTACATGCAGGAAAAGCTTTATTTGAATCCATATGATCTGAACACCCATTTGTATCGCACCTGAAACGCTGATTCACCCACATGCAACTTCGACTTTCGGATTGAAGACACTGTACAATTCGTACCTCATTGTCTACTGTATTCGCCAACACGAAGACAACTTTTCCACACAATGATACAGAACCTGGTCACTCCCCAATTAACTTGGCCTAATCCTTATTGAAACAACATATATAATAATTGATGCCAACGACAGAGTAGCAGATGCGTTACAACATTTGACATTCACGGCGAGGGGCTGGTAAGATGCAGCCAGACGGGGGCGGCACCTCGTGATGGTCCAGAGGCAGTGTCGCACTGAATCAGTAAGCATACGAGCGGCGCCTATGGTCACGGGGTTTGTAGACTTTTACGTCAATGGCATGCTTGGCATCCACATAAACAGTGTCGCCGTCTGGCGACATCATGGGCACGACCAATTGTCGACCAACCTGATGGGTAGGACGAGGCTGCCCAGCGCCTGCAGCTGCACCGTGAACGGCACGGTGGCCGACGAGTGTGGCTCCAGCACGCCGGTCGGCTCGTCACAGCTGTACGTCACGCCCGGGAAATCCATACTCTGACGGCACACGGCGACAGGCGTCACACCACAGACCAGTGCGGCTCCATGACTTCAAGCTTAATTCATTAGTTCACTGTCCCACCAGCTATATAGGGGCGTCGGTAGCTCAGTGGTTACGCTGAGCGTCTGGCACGCCAGAGGTATGGGATTCGATTCCCCGCGATGCCCGCCCTTCCTGCTAGGGTGAGAGGCAGGCGACACCATATGGCCTCAGCTGCTGATTTCGTCGTAAAGCCGGAATCCAATCCAACCAGTCATATACTTTGTACTGTAGCGAATTTTGTGAAGATGGGGGGGGGGGAGTAGTAAGACCTAACGTGTTTTGCTACACCAACCTTCTTTTCACCCACCGGAAGCTTAACGTACTAAGGCTACGCAAGTGTAGAATGTCACCCGTGTCTACATACTAATGGGTAGGTAAAAAATAAAGTTTTTGGGTGTGCATAACAGGGTAACAGTGCCTACAAAGCAGAGCAGCATGTAATGTTCCAGAGCAGATGCACATTCTATAATAGTCCCGGAACCCACCTCCTGTAGTGGTCCCGGGACAGACCCTCCTCTCGTAGTGGTCCCGGGACAGACCCACCTCCCGTAGTAGTCCCGGAACAGTACCACCTCCCGTAGCAGTCCCGGAACCCACCTCCTGTAGTGGTCCCGGAACAGTACCACCTCACGTAGTGGTCCTGGACAGACCCACCTCCAGTAACAGTCCTGGGACAGGTCCACCTCCCGTAGCAGTCCTGGGACAGGCCCACTTACCGTGATAGTCCCGGGACAGACCCACCTCCTGTAGCAGTCCCAGGGCAGACCTACCCCCTGTAGCAGTCCCAGGACAGATCCACCACTGTAGCAGTCCCGGGACAGACCCACCTCCCGAAGTGGTCCCGGAACAGTACCACCTCCCGTAGTGGTCCCGGAACAGTACCACCTCCTGTAGTGGTGTCCCGGAACAGTACCACCTCCCGTAGTGGTCCCGGAACAGTACCACCTCCCGTAGTGGTCCCGGGACAGAACCACCTCCCGTAGCAGTCCTGGGACAGGCCCACCTCCCGTAGTGGTCCCGGAACAGTACCACCTCCCGCAGTGGTCCCGGGACAGACCCACCTCCCGTAGCAGTCCCGGAACAGACCCACTTACCGTGATAGTCCCGGGACAGACCCACCTCCTGTAGCGGTCCCACCCCTGTAGCAGTCCCGGGACAGATCCACCCCCTGCAGCAGTCCCGGGGCAGACCCACCTCTTGTAGCAGTCCCGGGACAGACCCACCTCTTGTAGCAGTCCCGGGACAGACCCACCTCCTGTAGCAGTCCCAGGGCAGACCCATCTCCTGTAGCAGTCCCGGGACAGACCCACCTCCTGTAGCAGTCCCGGGACAGACCCACCTTCTGTAGCAGTCCCGGGACAGACCCACTACCTGCAGCAGACCCGGGGCAGACCCACCTCTTGTAACAGTCCCGGAGCAGACCCACCTCCTGCGGCAGCACAAAGTAGCGGGCGGGCACGGTTGAGGCATTGACAAGCGTCACTGCACCGTCTGCCGAGCATCCCTTGAAGTGTCGACCCAGCAGCACGTCCGGCGCGCGCAGTCGCACATCGGGCGCAGTGCACTCGGCGCTCAGTGGGACCGAGTAGAGCGCCTCCTCCACACCGTCAATGTCCACCAGCAGCTGCGTGGCCAGGTGCCGTGACGTGTTCGGCACCAGCTCCACCTGTCTCAGCGGTCCAGTTAGCTTGTACAGTTAGTTTGGAGAGTTGGCTGACGGAGAGAGAGAGTGCAGTTGGCCTGGTGAACGCTTACATCAAGAGCTCGATGTAGAACGCCAATGTCACCAGCTCTGACCAAATCTCATCGTTTAGCCTGAAGGATGACTAGCAATTATCCAGATTGGTTTATGCTATTTGAAGGCCTTGTGTACTGACGCCACGCATGAAAGGAATGAACCTCATTTCGTTATTTTTTAATCAGACTGCGAAGTGAAGTGGGCTCAGCATTGATACTGTTTCGGCCGAATGCCACACCTCACATCGCCTTACTTTCGCTCGGTTTACGAGCCCGGACAACCTGGCCCCAAAGCTGGCAGCCTCGTCACGTGACGAACCTTGGGCACGGACGCCCTGTCTGGAGCGGGCGTCTTCTTCAGCGATACGCTCGCCACGGTCTCACGGTCACCGTCTCACGGTCACGTTATCACGGTCACCGTCTCTCACGGTCACGTTATCACGGTCACGCTATCACGGTCACGTTCTCATGGTCACGGTATTACAGTCACGAGCTCACGGTCATGGTCTCGTGACAACGGTCTCATCATCACGCTATCACGGTCACACTATCACTGTCACGGTATCACGGTTACGGTCTTACGGTCACGGTATCACGGTCACGATCTCACGATCACGGTCTCAGGGTCATGGTCTCATGGTTACTGCCTCACGGTCACGACCATGGTCTCACGGTTACGGCCTCATGGTCACGCTCTTGGTCTCATGGTTACGGTCTCACCGTGACAACCTCAGGGTCGGCAGCACACATGGGCACAAACACAAGGCATTGTGCCATTTTAATATCATGATCATTTTGGGCTCTCGCCTCGCTGTTTCATGTTCCGACATCGACGACTTGGTCAGACATTTGCCTGAGGCCAGCTGTACCTGAAATCGAGTCCGGACTCATGGCCTTTTGATCAGACCCAGAATCACCAACTTAAAATGGTAGGATCGAACTCGCAATTTTGAAAAATAGCGGACTCATACTTGGTATCACTCACGCCATGACTTGGACTGGGACTGAGGTTTTGAGCCTGGACTCAGACCCATGTTAATTGCCACTTTCTCCACCAAACCAGGCCACTAGTAACTAGTGTCGCCACGGGCTTTCGATATGGAGGAGGGGCGGAAGGGTCGATCCGGGGTCCCAACTTTGACCTAAGATGACCTGACCTTATGACTTTAACCCAAGCGGTTGATGCTCCGACGAAATAATTTTGGGATAGCTCAACCATTTCAGCTTAAGCAACCCACTAGGAAGTTGACTGAACGTGATGTATGCCGAGTAAGCCCAATGATTCAGGGTATAAATGCTTTGGAACTGGCTGAGCCAGTGTTCCAACAAAGACTGGAGCAGAGGAGCACCCGCCACAACCAAATTTCCAATGAGTTTTTAACGTTATGTCGTGTTTTGCACGAAAAAAACATCCCAAATTGTTTTGCCCACAACCTGTGCTGTAGTTATTTTGCTCCCGTGCTGTGGTCTGTACACATCAAGAGACAAGAACCTCCATCCCTGACCTTACCTTTAACTTGAAGTCGGCCCACGGGCCTCACTCAGTACATACCGGCAATATCGGGTGATTTGAAGGAAAATATTTAACAGGGAACCGGGAACGCCTTAATTACACACCTAACAGACAGTGGGTATCTGGTTACTGGGGACATGCGGTGTCAGATACTTGCTTTGTGCAAATTCCTTCACTGATAATAACTTTCCCGAACTGGAGCCATTTGATCCTGTCTGATGGGCATCACATACGCGGTGACGGCTGCGGTTTCCCCAATACGTGATGCCCCCGACAAAGTGGATGCCCCACGCTGTAGATACCGATCCTTTTACTGATGACATTTCCTTTTACGTTTTCGATATTTGCACATAATGATGCATGATCTTCACTTGCAGTCTTTTGCCCATGCGGCTTCTGTCCCCTGCGACGTCTTGTCATGCGACGTTTTGTCCGGTTACTCTACCTCATGGTATCGGGCTGCTGAAAATGTCACTCGAATGGAGTTTACTTTAGCACAGACATGCTACATGCTCGCTGGAGTTGGACGGCCAGACTGGATGGTGAGCTCTGAGTGGAGGCTTCACGAAAACAGTGCACAGCTGCATCTGTTGATTGACCGCGCACTTTGCGACTGACCCACCTTAATGGTCACACTGCTCTGGGGCTGAAGAACTCCTTTACTGGGCTTCAGAGAGAACTCACGAGGATTGCTGCTGACGTTTTTCTTCACGACCTGCAGAGCATTAAACATTGGTGACGGCGACTGGAACGCATGTTAGGATTGCAAATCACGGTCACCAAGTGCCTTATCATTACGTCATGTAACTCAGTGCTAATGTGCAGGACATACTTCTCAGTACTGGCAACCGCGGGTTTTTCTCTGAAGAGTTTCTGGGGTATATGTCCCCTCCATTGTTTGTAACATGTGGAATTGTCTCCCACCCCTCCTCGGTCATGTTTTGTGGCAAATCAACGTTTTCCACCTACTAACAAATATCGCCTTTTTTGGTTCAAATTCCTCTTTCTACCGCTTTGATATGAGTTGATTCGTCCTCACAATCTGGTGACCAATACATCAGGCGGCTGTTGCAGCAGCGACCCTATTTAGCCTCCATGCAACAAGAGTTAGCAGATGCATGGGCGCCTGCTCAGCACACCTGCAACTTCAGCTAGCTGTCACCGGACTTGTAGTGAACGGAGAAATTGCGGATATACCCAACACATTGAAAACAACGTTATTTATTTTGAATGGAAGGTAGGTAAACACAAGAAATAATTCAGTTCAGTTCACAACACACGTTCAGCAACACAAGAAATAACCATGAACATTTAATAATTCACTACGAACGTGGCCGAAGACAGGAACAATATTCCTCCAACTACCAGGTAAAGTCATCTTGAGCACCCGACTCGCTCACAGCGCAATTAAGACCACTAAGTAAGCAACGTCAGACACTAAAATTTGGCAAAAAGCATGGGCACGTAATTTCAGCCTCTGAGCGTTGTAGTTAATAATTTACGGTGTTCTGGTTCGCCTATTTGTTCCCCTGTATTATTTTTATGTGGCCATGTTTTATGGTCTTGATACTTCCATCCAGTGTGGCTATTAAATACCACAGTAGCTCCAGGGAGTAATATCAGCTCAACTCTTCATGTTGCATCGTCCATCCGTCTGCGGTAAGATCCGATGGGATAGTAATTGATTTATTGTACGCAGCACCTACTATGCTAAGTCATAGATCACCTCACTTGACAAGACCTGATCATCTGAGCTGTCGCAATTATTGCATTGGTTTTAGAAATGTCGCAATTTTAGCACGCACCAAGAAACATTTCAGTTAGAAATTAGAAGAGGTGAGACTCAATACACATTGCTGGTCATCCACCCAACAGGGTATCTTACTGATCCAGTAGTACGGCAAAACGTTTAAATGTGCACTATGTGCTATGGCGACGGTTCACTTCAAAATGTATTTCTTGATTACAAATTGTGACCCAATCAGGGTTGGATTTGTGCTTCATAGCCCTGGATGCAGAGAGGACAATTTTGAGGAAATCGAATACAGCGATTATACTTTTCTTCCAAACTGTCACGTCAGAATCTCAGCTTGCACTTCAGTGAACCTTGCGTACTCTTGAACACTCAGCGCAGCTCAGTGTCGGACAGCAGCATTTAACCTCCAAGTGAGACAAAAATGAGAATATAATTTTCTGAGGATAATATTCTGGATGATATCCAGGAATGTCCTATCCTTCCAACCCTGCAACCAATGCAGGCAGTATCAAAACTGGGAAAGCCAATTACCTATTCCAACTGGCTGCGCCCCAAACCCGATAGCATGGAGATATTTTAACTGGCATAAAAGTCCTACAGATCCAGCGTCGTACAGATTAAACACTTTCATCTACATCAATTTTCCAGATACTAAAAACGACTCAGGAACTCGAACAAGGGTTGTCACGTCGCATTCTATTCTCCATTTCGGAGGGCCATTGGGGTCTTAGAGAAGCAATGAACACGGACGACGCGACTCTATTACCTCAGACAATTTTTGCACTATTTTGGGCAAACGGAAACCATCAACATGCATCGCTTTCATGGCAGTACGCCCAAGAAGCTTAATAAATGCTTGCAGGGGTTCGGTCTAGGTAAGATTGAATTGTTGATAACCAAGCAAACAGGCAATCCAAAGCAAGTCACGTTAGTGACAGTGTGCGATCACTTCCCTTTTAATTATAAACGTTAGACGACAGGCACTGATAAGATGTGGCAATGACAACATTGCTAGCAACCGCGGTGCGGTAACATCACCACAATTATCCAGGTAGCACCAGGTGCATGACGCATGGGCAGCACCGGTCGTGAGCCGATCAAGATAAATGGCTTCACGACTGCTACGAATACAGCCAACGAGGGCAGACCATGCACTTCATTTGCGACGAACAATGTGTTGGTGTCACAGCGATGTTTTCGGCAGCTGCTGGCTATGCCTATGCCGTACAGCCAGCCATGTGCTGGCCACTGGTGGAAGGCTGGCGGCACGGTGTCTGCTACCTGATACAGGTACATTCCGAGCCTCTCCTGTCCGATGGTGTACCATGCCGGAGTGTGTGGTGGTAGGGGGGCAATGCATGTACACCGTGCAGCCAGCCATGTGCTGGCCACTGGTGTTAGGCTGGCGGCACGTTACCTGATGCAGGTACATTCCGAGTCTCTCCTGTCTGATGGTGTACCTATACCGTGCAGCCAGCCATGTGCTGGCCACTGGTGGTAGGCTGGCGGCACGTTACCTGATGCAGGTACATTCCGAGTCTCTCCTGTCTGATGGTGTACCAATGCCGTGCAGCCAGCCATGTGCTGGCCACTGGTGGTAGGCTGGCGGCACGTTGGCGGTTACCTGATACAGGTACATTCCGAGTTTCTCCTGTTTGATGGCTGGGTCGTGGCCGTCGTTAGCCACGCTCAGCGAGAACTCCACCGGCACCAGCGACGTGTTCTTGAGACAACAGCGCAACACCTTGCGGAAGCCGAACGCCACCACGCCGAAGTCGAGCAGCGCCGAGTCGAACTCCAGTGTCGGTGGAACCACGCGACCGCTGTGGCCGAAGGTTCACACTGATATGGCACCTCTCTTACGTCAAGAGAACACTGTAGCCCTGGTCAACTCAGAGCTAAATCCAACATAATAATAGGAAGTCCAAGAAGAAGCTAGAACTGGCCAAATACATTTGCCCGCTTGATCATTTATGAAACACAATTACTGCGCCCAGTGTACATAGCGTTACTCGAAGATGTGGCTGTGTTATGTTGCAGTTATGGAGTCATCAAATACGTTCTCAAAAAGTTACGACTCCGAAGACGCAGCCGTGAATGGACCCTCAAGGTTAAATACTAACGTTAATCTATGGGTGTTATATATATATATATATATATATATATATATATATATATATATATATATATATATATATATATATATATATATATATATATACACCTAAAAGTACCTAGAAAGTGTTTACACAACACACAGTTAAATCATTCCATGCCGAACTGGCCGAAGTGACGCCATGCCAAACATGGCCGATAGCTGCAACGTTGATGCCGGTTGGCTAGTAAGGATGACCTGAAAATTGTCGACTTGCCTGACCCGTGTAAGCACTGAACAGTTGAGACTAACGTGAGTGCGAGCGTCAGTGGTCGGGTGGCGCCCGACACCTGCACACTGAACCGCTCGTCGAACCGGCCCAGGATCTGGGCGTCGAGCGTGAGCACCAGCGTGTGGTGGTCCTTGGGGTGCAGCATCAGCTCCGCCGGCTGGAAGGTGATGTGACGCGACCACTCCGAGTCACCGGCCAGCGGACGGAGGCGGGCGGCGATGTCGCCGCGGTTGACGGCCACCACCTGTCACAGAGACGGTGACTGGTGTCAGAGGGAGGACCAGCGGACGGAGGCGGGCGGCGATGTCGCCGCGGTTGACGGCCACCACCTGTCACAGAGACGGTGACTGGTGTGAGAGGGAGGACCAGCGGACGGAGGCGGGCGGGGATGTCGCCGCGGTTGACGGCCACCACCTGTCACAGAGACGGTGACTGGTGTCAGAGGGAGGACCAGCGGACGGAGGCGGGCGGGGATGTCGCCGCGGTTGACGGCCACCACCTGTCACAGAGACGGTGACTGGTGTCAGAGGGAGGACAAGCGGACGGAGGCGGGCGGGGATGTCGCCGCGGTTGACGGCCACCACCTGTCACAGAGACGGTGACTGGTGTCAGAGGGAGGACAAGCGGACGGAGGCGGGCGGCGATATCGCCGCGGTTGACGGCCACCACCTGTCACAGAGACGGTGACTGGTGTCAGAGGGAGGACAAGCGGACGGAGGCGGGCGGCGATATCGCCGCGGTTGACGGCCACCAGCTGTCACGGAGACGGTGACTGGTGTGAGAGGGAGGACCAGCGGACGGAGGCGGGCGGCGATGTCGCCGTAGTTGATGACCACCACCCGTCACGGAGACGGTGACTGGTGTCAGAGTACGGACCAGCGCTCGGGTGGTGGTCAGAAACTGCCACACAACCATTGTGTTCACTTAGTTTCAGCTTTCTATTGCAGTCGGTTTCCTGTCTCACGAACAGTCAGTCTACCGGTGTCCTTAGAATTAATCGAAAAACATCAATGATAACAGCTTCTTGTAATTCCCCCCCCCCCCATATGCATCAAAACCAGTAATTTTCCAAATGTGTATGCTCCAATCTAATCCATGTCAATCGACCAATTATTATTATTGCTGTTATTCTTTGTCTATTTTTTCGCTTTATTATTATATTACACAATTTGGATCAGTCGGAAAATAACCTTCGACCTATGACCCATCTGCAAATCGTGGGCTAAAGAACAAGTGTAACGAGGGTGATAGCTGATATTTGCCCTACAATCTTTAATTATTTACGGAAGGAAACCAATGATCGGCGCCACAAGAGGTCTCCGAGTCGATGGTGAAACGGGGTTGGCAGATAACGGGGAGTAAAAATCGTGGCAATCTGGACTAGAGCATGTGCTGGTCTAGAGCAGACCAGGAAGTCGGCAACTACATCGATCAGCGACTGATAAAGGACTACCTCCATCCCCACCCCCAACCCCTCAGTCAGCAATAAACATGCGCTCTAACCTCATAGTTGAAGACCGAGTTCTTGAAGACAGCTCCGATATCGAGGGAGTCGAGAGAGAGCTCGACATCGGCGCCGCGACCACGGCCTGAGAGATGGATCGGCAGACGGCTGGCCCGTCCGGTCACCTGCCACAGTGCAGCACCATTGTCTGCCACAATGCCCCTCACCCGCCACAGTGCAGTACCATTGTCTGCCACAATGTCCCTCGCCTGTCACAGTGCAGTACAATTGGCTGCCACAATGTCCCTCGCCTGTCACAGTGCAGTATCATTGTCTGCCACAATGTCCCTCGCCTGTCACAGTGCAGTACAATTGGCTGCCACAATGTCCCTCGCCTGTCACAGTGCAGTACAATTGGCTGCCACAATGTCCCTCGCCTGTCACGGCGCAGTACCATTGTCTGCCACAATGTCCTCACCTGCCACAGTGCAGTACCATTGTCTGCCACAATGTCCTCACCTGCCACAGTGCAGTATCATTGTCTGCCACAATGTCCCTCACCCGCCACAATGCAGTACCATTGTCTGCCACAATGTCCTCACCTGCCACAGTGCAGTACCATTGTCTGCCACAATGCCCCTCGCATGCCATGGTGCAGTACCATTGTCTGCCACAATACCCTCTCGCCTGTCACGGTGCAGTATCATTATGTCACAATGCACCTCGCCTTTTACAGTACAGGAAAGTCACGTGTCGACTGTCACAGCGCAGTACCATCATCTATCACAATCTCCTCACCTGTCACAATGCACTACCATTATCTACAACAGTGCACTCACTTGTCACAATGCAGTAGTCACCTGTCACAGTACGGTACAATGATCCATCACATCGTAATCATCTGTCACAATACAGTACCGTCACTTGGCGTCGTACAGTACCGTCATCTGTCACAGTAAAGCACCATCACCTGTCACAATGCAATAACGTCGCCTGCTAAGGAACAATGCTACAATCTATCATAATGCTGCTTGCTGTCCCTGTACCGTAGCCTGTCACAACAATGCCGTCACCTGTCACAGCGCGTTACCAGCACTTGTCACAATGCATTACAGTCACTTGCCACATCGAATTACAGTCATGCGTCATAGTAGTGTTATCACCTGCCACAGCATAGTCACCTGTCACAGTGCCGTCACCTGCCACAGTACAGTACTCTATCATTACCTGCCACAGTACACTACCACAACCTGTCACAATATGATCGCCTGTCACAGTGTCATCGCCTGCTACAGTGTCGTACTGTCACCTGCCCTAGTACATAGCACCGCCATAGCACCGCCACGTGCCACAGTCATGCGCTCATGCCACCTGTCACAATATCTTCTCATTTTACAGCAGCATCGCCTGTTACAGTACTTTCACCCGCTGCAGTACCATCACCTGTCACGGTACCATAAACTGTCATAGTATTGTCACCAGCAGTGTGCTTCATTTCACTTGGGCTTAGGTGTCGTGAAAATAACAACTGATCAGGAGAAAGTGAATAAACACTAGTACGTAAAACACACTTCGGGCACGACAGGTGAAACGTCCAACCACAGCCTGAGTCGCCCATTGGAACTCAAAGAAGACAGCTTTAATATGCGGGTGAAATTCGCACTACATATTTTCCTGGAGGCTGGTTTAAAGCTAAACCAGCATAAACAGTTAGACCATCCTCGCACGAGCCTTTCTGAATGTTCGCATTGACGAGCACAGTCGCCTTGGTCGGATCACCTGCGAATGTCCATGCCGGCCGCCCATTCATTATCTACGGAAGGCGTTCAATCACCCAGCTGACAGCTTGGCAGGAATTCCCGTCCGTGAGTTTTAATACTGACTCAGGAGCACTATCTTGTCACAGACGGGGTAACAAGCGTTCTTGTCTTGTAACTGATGTGGTAGGCCTAGACGACGCCCGTGCTGGGCATTGGTGTGGTTTGGGTGTGTGCACTGGACGGCACCATGGCTTTGGTGTGGCTTGGGTGTGGCTTTGGTGTAGCTTGGGTGTGTGTACCGGACGGCGCCATAGCTTGGGTGTGGCTTGGGTGTGTGCACTGGACGGCACCAGGGCTTTGGTGTGGTTTGGGTATGTGCACTGGACGGCACCATAGCTTTGGTGTGGTTTGGGTGTGTGCACTGGACGTCACCATGACTTTGGTGTGGTTTGGGTGTGTGCACTGGACGGGGCCGACGGTGTTGAGAGGCGACCACACACGGCACATCTGCTGAAGGGCCACCTACGTGACAATAGGCGATGCAGCTGGAGTCACCCTCCGAGTCTGGCTGGAAGATAGCGGTCACCTCGACGGCCGAGTCCGGCCACACTTCACCTTCCTGCAACCACAGGCACACACCAACGCACTGATTACTGTCACCACTGACATTTCGTTCACCTTATTTCAATATCCATACAATAGCTCAGTCTGACGCAGTCCTGTCTCTCCTGGAAATGTAACAGATCTACTGCCATACAACTCTGACCGAAACAACTGCTGCGACACTGACTCTATTGCAAAAACTTATAGACGAAAAAGAAATCCGAAAAAAAGGTATGCGACGGGGCATCATGAACTTTATTTTCGACAACTTTGGCACCTGCTACCTTTAAAAATGCCTGTGTCTTCCCCTAGAAAGTGGATTCGGCAGCCTGGGAACAACAGCCTGCTTTTGATAGCACATGCCATTGTGCTTGGTTCCTTGATGGTATTCTATTTAGACATCATTTCCAGTAGGAATGAATAATACAATACTTATCGAGTCCGATAATCATTTCGTCTTGATAGCTCCAGACACTTCTAAACGCCACGTAGCCGTGATTCATACCATTGAAGTCCATAATGAATTCCACTAAAAGCAGTGTAGCATAGAACTTCTTGCAGTTAACCCGCGCCGTCTCGAGGGGGTTGTTATACACCCCCCCCCCCCCCCCCCCAAGGTTTTCCGCGGATAGTGAAAGAACGGCGCGCGGCAGCGCGCCGAAATTTGGTATGCCTTTTCCCACATCAATTTGGCATGTTGTGCCAAAATGTTTAGGCCAGGTCATCTAGGGTCAACGAGTTAGTGAAGGTCAAGTGAGGTCACCTCCAAAAGCGTTCACCTCGTCGTCACGCTTTAACGGATAAAGATATTTTAATGAAACTTTCAACGTCTGCTTATCTTTAGGGACACATCAAAACGCACCAGATAATTTTGTCCCCCGTTTTTTATTACTTATTTGTTTTGCATATTTGCTCATTAGAGTTAAAATAGAAGATTCTGTCTAAAGTAAGCATTTTTTTTATTAGAGAACGTTGACTTTGAACACCGTTTTTCAGTCCGCTCTACCCATTAGAAAAATAAAAAGAAAAGAAACTTTAAAACTAAAAATTTTGAAATTTCTAAAAAATTACATTTTGAATTTTGGGTGGCAAAATATTGTATGCCCCTGGTCAATTTCGTCCTCCTTTTCTGATTCCAAATAATTTTTGGTTTTTCAAATCTCCCCCAAAATGAACTCCCCAGAGCCAAAACATGATGTAAGTCGTGAAAATCTAGGCCCCCTAGTCACGTCACTTTTTTGGGGAAAACAATTTGGGGGTGGTGTCTGGCCCTACTCGTCGAGCGCTTTCCGATGACACCTCTTTCGTTTTCGTGCGACACTTAGTTTGGAGATTAGAGGGAGTGTTTATCCCCCACCCCACCCCACCCCCGATACGGGGTGTGAGGATCTGACCGGAGAGACGTGTTAACGTAGCTTGATTACACACTCTTACAGCAGAAGTAGTCACGTAGCTCTCGTAGAAAACATAATTTCGGGTTCAGTGATTCGTACAAGGTTTGCCGCATAGTAGCAGAATCACTTGGACTTCTTTTGTAGAGGTTCTGTCGCATAAAAGGGAGTCTGTGCAGGTTTCTGCAGAAGTGACGTCGCTTTTGCAGTAGAAACTTCGTCGCGTGGGATTATTGTGCATGGAAGTTTTTCAGTGGAGGTCATGCCATGGCAGTTCGGTCGGGAATAGTTCTTGTAGCAGAAGTCGTGTCTTGAAACCGTCTGTTCTGGGTTACATCTCAACGTACTAAACGGCAAGTGTGGATGTGCGTTTTGTATTTAGTCCTAACCAAATGTTTTCATAAACTTTTTGAACGTCCTGTTAAAAAAACGCACACAAAACTCATTTCCTTTCCAATCAGGCTTCCTTCCTGGCAGATCTTGTCTTGGCAATCTAACCTATCTTACCATACACATCCAGCAAGCGGCAGCGGAGTAAAGTTCTACTGCCGACGTCTTCCAGGATTTAAAACACGCCTACGACACCATCAACATTGCAACATTATTACAGCACTTGCATAACATAGACATAAAGGAACGACTAGTACATTATCTCCACTTCTACCTATTAAATCGTTCATTTCAAGTACAAATTGTGCCCCACATTTCAGATACTAAATTCCTCACCGCTGGTCGCAAGGTTCAGTTATCAGTTCCCTTCTTCTCATTCTCGGCTTAAATTCGGTCATCACAGACGTCTCAGTCAAAATTGCACTTTGCGATGACGACATTGTACTATGAACTTCAAACAAAACACCAGCCTACGCACTAGCACTACAACGCGCACTTGCAGAACTACACAACAAACTCTCATTACTAAACTTTCACTTTGCACCACACAAATTCAAATGCATTCTCTTGGGCTACGAACGACCCACAGATTTACAACCACTAAAATTGGGCCCCACACACCCATACCCATCGTTAGGGCGGCAAAATTATTAGGCATTACATTAGACCCACGACTGACCTTTCGGTCACACATCTTAAACATCCAAAAACGCATCTCGAATAGAATAAGCCTGTACAAGCATTATCCTGCACATCTTGAGGATCTGATCGAAATACATTCATGACACCATGCAAATCAATTATTCGGCCAATACTGGAATAAGGATCCTCACTTTTCGAAAGCACCGCTGCGACAAATCCCCGAATTTTGGACAGAATTAAAAACTAATGTCTCAGAATTTCCACAGAAGCTTTCAGAACCTATCACACGCCCTCCACATTTACAACCACATACTACAACTACAACACAGACGCATAGAAGCAGTTCTTAGGTATCGCTACAAAACACAACTAATTAGACAACACCCATGTACTCAAACTCTCAAATTTCGCACCAAACGCAAACACCAACTTATGAAAGCACCACCACTCAAGACAACAATAGAATGATGCATACAACTACACGCGCACAACCTACACATAACTCTTCCCATCCCCAACCACTCCCACCACCCACTGCGTGGTGGAAACACCCAACACACACAACACATATTATCATAGACAAACCAAACCACACCTACGCAGACGTAGAGATGCAGCAACTCTTTCGGCAATTCACATCACGATACCCAAATTACAACACCATCTACACCGACGGCTCCAAATCACACACATCACAACAGACGGGCACATCGGTGGTGCTTTACTCTGGTGGAGCACCGCCCCGGGTCATCTTGCGTGCATGTCTGCCGGACACAGCATCCACATACACCGCATAATTATACGCAATTTGCTCGGCGTACGCAACTATCTACAACACACAACTGGAACACAACATCGTAGCCACAGACGCCAAATCAGCAATATAAAGCATAATGCCTTACCACACTTCCAATCACCCTCTCGTTTCAAAAATACTACACATACACAACAAATTAATCACACCTGAACAGCAACTTCTTCTTTGGATCCCAAGCCACACAAACATACACGACAACAAACACGCAGGCACCGAAACAAAATTAACCGGAACACTACTACAAACCACACAATGCCCCTACTAACAACTTGACTATTACCCCTACAATTCACAAGGCAATCAACAAGCGCATTCAACGAACATGGACACCGCAAGAGCACAACTGCACGAAATACACCCCAAACACGAACACTGGACCACTGTCAATAAAAACAGCATACATAAGAAACGCAGACTGACACGCTTACGCATCGGACACACAGACCTCACTCACCCCTACCTCATACTCCAACGCCCACGACCACAATGCACATGTCACCAACCACTTACCATCAAACACATAATCATCCGCTGCACCAAGTACACGGACAAGAGACAACATATAACAAACTACTTATAGCTTGTTTACACCACAAACAACATCCCACTAAACATCACCACTCTTCTCAACAACGCCCATCCAACACTGCACAAACATATCTTCCACTTTCTTTCAACTAAGCGCAGTATTGACCTGTGATATAAAGTGAAGGAAAAAAAATGTTCAGAAAGAAAAGAAAACACGAATAAAAACTTAGAAAAACAAAAACAAACATGAGATACGCTAAAAAGAAAAGACAAAAGAAAACAAAGCGTGTTCAAAAGAAAGCGAACAGAAAACGAACATTCCACGAAGTGCATGATCTGTTGTTTCACTCTTAGCTGTTCAGTGGCGATGTCCCGTTCCCATCCCACCCTCTACACCACATACCCCGAACTGGCGTCGTCCGGACCGGAAACTCGTCACTACCTCATCATCTATGACCTGTCAGCAACTCTACAGCTCCAGATCTACTGCAACTCCCTCCGGCTCTACTCATCCCAACTCACCTATCTCCAAGACAACCCTCAACTACGCTTCCCGTCGACTCCCTTCAGGTCAACTCTGCGAATCCCTCTCGTCTACTCTCCTTACCCCAATAATCCTCGCACCACCTTACCCTATCTGCCAACATTACTCAACCACACTCACAGAGCAACAGCCGACATCACCCACACGGTGAGAGGCTGGCCAAATTCAACAACAACGTATCTTCCCTTTATACAGGCTGAACCTACAAGGGCCCCTGTGGCTCTTAAGCCTGAACACTTTATGACTTGATGACAATGTATGAGATAGTGAAGTAAGTATCATATATGGCGTGCACAGCAGTCTCCTAAAACATCCAGCTGATGGATGTTGGACCCGGGCGGCCGCCATGTCTGCCGGCACCGGCCCATTACCAGGCCTGGTGCACACCACCAGTGTCCCGCCCCGCCTCACCAGAGGCTCTATGACCGGGGCGGCCGCCATGTCTGCCGGCATCGGCCCATTACCAGGCCTGGTGCACACCACCAGTGTCCCGCCCCGCCTCACCAGAGGCTCTATGACCGGGGCGTCCGCCATGTCTGCCGGCATCGGCCCATTACCAGGCCTGGTGCACACCACCAGTGTTCCGCCCCGCCTCACCAGAGGCTCTATGACCGGGGCGGCCGCCATGTCTGCCGGCATCGGCCCATTACCAGGCCTGGTGCACACCACCAGTGTCCCGCCCCGCCTCACCAGAGGCTCTATGACCGGGGCGGCCGCCATGTCTGCCGGCATCGGCCCATTACCAGGCCTGGTGCACACCACCAGTGTTCCGCCCCGCCTCACCAGAGGCTCTATGACCGGGGCGGCCGCCATGTCTGCCGGCATCGGCCCATTACCAGGCCTGGTGCACACCACCAGTGTTCCGCCCCACCTCACCAGAGGCTCTATGACCGGGGCGGCCGCCATGTCTGCCGGCACCGGCCCATTACCAGGCCTGGTGCACACCACCAGTGTCCCGCCCCGCCTCACCAGAGGCTCTATGACCGGGGCGTCCGCCATGTCTGCCGGCATCGGCCCATTACCAGGCCTGGTGCACACCACCAGTGTTCCGCCCCGCCTCACCAGAGGCTCTATGACCGGAGCGGCCGCCATGTCTGCCGGCACCGGCCCATTACCAGGCCTGGTGCACACCACCAGTGTCCCGCCCCGCCTCACCAGAGGCTCTATGACCCGGGGCGGCCGCCATGTCTGCCGGCACCGGCCCATTACCAGGCCTGGTGCACACCACCAGTGTCCCGCCCCGCCTCACCAGAGGCTCTATGACCGGGGCGGCCGCCATGTCTGCCGGAATCGGCCCATTACCAGGCCTGGTGCACACCACCAGTGTTCCGCCCCGCCTCACCAGAGGCTCTATGACCGGGGCGGCCGCCATGTCTGCCGGAATCGGCCCATTACCAGGCCTGGTGCACACCACCAGTGTTCCGCCCCGCCTCACCAGAGGCTCTATGCTGAAAATGGCGTGCTGGAAGGTAGGCTCGGCGATTGTGTCGGCGTCCGGGCGAACCGCTGCCGACGGCAGACGTACTCTGGCTCCAGCCGACACGCTGGCCACCAGAGACACATCTGCCGACCAGCCGCCATCGGACACGGCCTGCACACTGTAACACACCATCACGACACACTGTAACACACCAGCCGACACACTGTAACACACCATCACGACACACTGTAACACACCATCACGGCACACTGTAACACACCAGCCGACACGCTGGCCACCAGAGACACATCTGCCGACCAGCCGCCATCGGACACGGCCTGCACACTGTAACACACCATCACGGCACACTGTAACACACCATCACGGCACACTGTAACACACGCTGGCCACCAGAGACACATCTGCCGACCAGCCGCCATCGGACACGGCCTGCACACTGTAACACACCATCACGACACACTGTAACACACCATCACGGCACACTGTAACACACCACCACGGCACACTGTAACACACCACCACGGCACACTGTAACACACCATCACGACACACTGTAACACACCACCACGGCACACTGTAACACACCAGCCGACACACTGTAACACACCATCACGGCACACTGTAACACACCATCACGGCACACTGTAACACACCACCACGGCACACTGTAACACACCATCACGACACACTGTAACACACCATCACGGCACACTGTAACACACCATCACGGCACACTGTAACACACCACCACGGCACACTGTAACACACCATCACGACACACTGTAACACACCACCACGGCACACTGTAACACACCAGCCGACACGCTGGCCACCAGAGACACATCTGCCGACCAGCCGCCATCGGACACGGCCTGCACACTGTAACACACCATCACGACACACTGTAACACACCAGCCGACACACTGTAACACACCATCACGACACACTGTAACACACCATCACGGCACACTGTAACACACCACCACGGCACACTGTAACACACCACCACGGCACACTGTAACACACCACCACGGCACACTGTAACACACCATCACGACACACGGCACACTGTAACACACCACCACGGCACACTGTAACACACCATCACGGCACACTGTAACACACCATCACGGCACACTGTAACACACCATCACGGCACACTGTAACACACCACCACGGCACACTGTAACACACCATCACGACACACTGTAACACACCATCACGGCACACTGTAACACACCACCACGGCACACTGTAACACACCACCACGGCACACTGTAACACACCATCACGACACACTGTAACACACCACCACGGCACACTGTAACACACCACGCACACTGTAACACACCACCACGGCACACTGTAACACACCATCACGGCACACTGTAACACACCATCACGGCACACTGTAACACACCATCACGGCACACTGTAACACACCATCACGGCACACTGTAACCACCAAACACTGTAACACACCATCACGGCACACTGTAACACACCATCACGGCACACGTAACACACCACCACGGCACATGTAACACACCATCACGGCACACTGTAACACACCATCACGGCACACTGTAACACACCACCACGGCACACTGTAACACACCATCACGGCACACTGTAACACACCATCACGGCACACTGTAACACACCACCACGGCACACTGTAACACACCACCACGGCACACTGTAACACACCATCACGGCACACTGTAACACACCACTACACGGCACACTGTACTGTACACTAAACACACCACCACGGCACACTGTAACACACCACCACGGCACACTGTAACACACCACCACGGCACACTGTAACACACCACCACGGCACACTGTAACACACCATCACGGCACACTGTAACACACCACCACGGCACACTGTAACACACCACCACGGCACACTGTAACACACCATCACGGCACACTGTAACACACCATCACGGCACACTGTAACACACCATCACGGCACACTGTAACACACCATCACGGCACACTGTAACACACCACCACGGCACACTGTAACACACCATCACGGCACACTGTAACACACCACCACGGCACACTGTAACACACCATCACGGCACACTGTAACACACCATCACGGCACACTGTAACACACCACCACGGCACACTGTAACACACCACCACGGCACAACGGTACACTGTAATCATCACGGCACACTGTAACACACCACCATGGCACACTGTACCATCACCGTAACGGCAAACTGTAACACACCATCACGGCACACTGTAACACACCATCACGGCACACTGTAACACTCATGACACTGTAACACACACGGCACACTGTAAACGACCATCACGGCACACTGTAACACACCATCACGGTACACTGTAACACACCGTCACGGCACACTGTAACACACCATCATGGCACACTGTAACACACCACCACGGCACACTGTAACACACCATCACGGCACACTGTAACACCATCATGGCACACTGTGACATACCACCACGGCACTGTAACGCGCCATCACGGCACACTGTAACACACCACCACGGTACACTGTAGCACATCATCACGGCACACTGTAACACACATCACGGAAACTGTAACGGACCATCATATCAACTGTAACACACCATCACGGCACACTGTAACACACCATCCGGCACACTACGGATAAAGCACACTGTAACACACCATCACGGCACACTGTACGGTAACACACCATCACGGCACACTGTCACGGCACACTGTAACACACCATCACGGCACACTGTAACACACCATCACGGCACACTGTAACACACCATCACGGCACACTGTAACACACCATCACGGCACACTGTAACACACCATCACGGCACACTGTAACACACCTCACACACGGCACACTGTAACACACCATCACGGCACACGCACACTGCAACACACCACCACGGCACTCTGTAACACACCATCACGGCACACTGTAACACACCATCACGGCACACTGTAACACACCAACACAGCACACTGTAACCATCACACACTGTAACACACCCACGGCACACTGTAACACACCACACTGTAACACACCATCACGGCACACTGTAACACACCATACCACCACGGCACACTGTAACGGACCATCAGCACACTGTAAAATCACGGCACACTGTAGCACACCATACATCACAGTGGCACACTGTAACACACCACCACGGCACACACAACAAATCGCGGCACACTGTAACGACCACGGCACACTGTAACACACCATCACGGCACACTGTAACACACCGTCACGGAACACTGTAACACACCGTCACGGAACACTGTAACACACCATCATGGCACACTGTAACACACCACCACGGCACACTGTAACGCGCCATCACGGCACACTGTAACACACCGTCACGGCACACTGTAACACACCATCACGGCACACTGTAACACACCACCATGGCACACTGTAACACACCATCCCATCACAGCAAACTGTAACGTACCATCATATCATACTGTAACACACCATCACGGCACACTGTAACACACCATCACGGCACACTGTAACACACCGTCACGGCACACTGTAACGGACTATCATAGCACACTGTAACACACCATCATGGCACACTGTAACACACCACCACGGCACACTGTAACACACCATCACGGCACACTATAACACACCCTCATAGCACACTGTAACACACCACCACGGCACACTGTAGCACACCGTCACGGCACACTGTAACGGACCACCATAGAACATTGTAACGTACCATCACGGCACACTGTAACACATCGTCACGGCACAGTGTAACGGACCATCATAGCACACTGTAACGGACAATCATGGTACACTGCAATTGACCATCATAGTGCACAGTAGCGGACCATCATAGTGCATTGGACACCATAGTACATAGTCAAGCACGGTAGTTGACCATCATAGCACACTGTAAGGGATCATCATAGTACACTGTAACGGATCATCAAAGTACACAGTAGCGGACCATCATAGTACATCGAACATCATAGTGCATAGTCAAACACGGTAGCGTACCATCATAGCACACTGTAACGGACCATTATAGCACACTGTAACGGACCATTATAGTGCAATGTAGCGGATCATCATGGTACACTGTAGCGAACGACCATAGCACACTGTAACGGACCACCTTAGCGCAATGTGACGGACCATCGTAGCACACTGTAACGGATCATTTTAGTACAATGTAGCGGAGCATCATAGTGCACTGTATCGGATTAGCATAGTACATTGCAGCGGACCACCATAGCGCAAGTGTGCTTATATTCCGATGATTCATTAGTGATGTAACGAATCATCAGCATATAATGTACCAAACCATCATATTACACTGCGGCCCGTCCATCATGTTCAACTGTAAGCGACTGACCACCAGCCCGCTCCGTCCGTACGCGCCGCAATGGTTACACGCTCTGGACATCTGTGTCAGCGCTGCTACAGACGGGTGCTGACTGTAGACCTCCAGCCTCGTGCGACGACTCGATGGCCTGTGATCGCTCTCCTCTCCTGTCAGCACTCAATTACGGCTGCTGCTGCAGTAGCCCGTCACACACCTGCTCTGCGCTCGGTGTACGTGAAGAACAGGCGCCTGCTCATGGGAACGCCAGACAAACTTCGCCGGTATGGAACTCTTGTTGTACAATTTGAATGTTCTGAAACGGACGGAAGCGCTTGCGTAAATGTTGTGGCATTGGCGCAGTTTAACATGTGAGGAATGCCATCCTCAGTGATATTAACATGGATTATATTAACCTTATATTAACATTGATGATATTAACTTTATATTACCATTGATTATATTACTATTTTTGACTAAGAGAGCAGAGATCTCCAGGACACAAGACGAGGCCACCCAAAGGTGACAGCTGAGAAGATGTTAGACCCATGGGACAGCTAGGAGACTCCCAGATGCACGAGGTGTTCGCCAAGACGGGCAAGGCGGTCCCCAAACGGGTAAGCCCAATGACGCGTAAGGACGGTTAAGCGGATTCCAGAAAGAGGCCTGCAAAACGGGAGATGAAACCAGTAGGATGAAAGGAGGCCCCCAGAGCGCAAGGAGACGTCACCAAGACTGCTTCCTTTTACTCCCAAAGTGTTGAGGCTTCCGAATCCCCGGTTGGAAATCTTAATAGTGACGTGATATGCCACTAAAGGTGCATATCGATATTTTGGCAGAGTGCGTAAAATGAGAAATACAGAGGGATAATACCATTAGACTCCCTAATTCGAGGATCCCTTGGGCCTAACGATGCTCCCAGCCTCACCGCCCCAGGAGACCCCTCAAAGTTCGGGCCTCACCCGGAAGATGCTAGATAGGTCAGCCCTGACGCAACATAATTTCCACCTCTTGGCTCCACGTTATTTACCACCCGCTGTTGCCTGCTTCCCTTGGTGCGTGATTAGGTGCACGATCAAGTGTGGCACTTGACGGTTCTTTGATAGGTCACGGTTGCATTCCCTGTTGTGTATGTCACTTCCGATTTCAGTGGAGTGGAAAATTCAGAATCTCAGTGAGCATGAAGTCCTTATCAAATTGATTTCACTTAATGATACAATAATTGAAGTGTTCTTGAAATATCATCCAATTTGTGTCCAATTTTGGCATCAATAAGGTGACAGTCTTCAGTTTTAAACGTGACCGAAGCTGTGCTACTGAGACAAAACATAACTGTCAGTGTGAACAGTTAGGTCTCTGGAAGGAACGTTCTCGACGGCTGAAAGATAATTGAAGTGCATCATTGAGTCATATTCAATTATCACAGCCTAAGGTATCCTAAAACATGCCTATGCATGCCATGGCATGGCGCCTTGATATCGGATAAGGGTATGGACAGGCGCTTCAAATGTTGGCTCAGGTCTGGTGACTGTGTGTATATGTGGAATATGGGCTGCGCCTACATAATACTGTATGTGCTGATGTTTGCAGTGTACTTACATGGTATGGCTACCCAATAGTTGGCTGCCTAATTGGGTGTACATGGTCTGATTACATCAATTGCATCATGATTTGTTTACCAAGAATCAACGAAACCTACCAAAAGTTGTGAGAAAACCAGCATTCTGCCAAACTTTCATACATCCTTCCTGCTACACCTTATCCGGTTCTCCTTAGCAGCAGACAATAATATGTATTAATTAATTACAGCGTTCACGTGCGCTTCATTCCAATCGGCAACACCCTTTATTTATCATACTTCCACCTAAATTTTCCACTCTTACAGCACCTTTTCAGACATAATCTTCCACTTCAACACTCTGGGATCAAATTAACTTTGAGACCTTGCATCTCGGTGAGGCCAATCGTACCTGCGTGACACCAGACCGATGAAGGTGGTGTCCATGCGGACGGTGTAGCTACTCAGACCGACGTCCATTTCAACTCCACAGCCGGTTATCTCTATCGTCACCTTCTCGCCTGCCGCGCATCGGTCAACAGGCGTCACACACTGGAGTACAGCAGCCAACAGCACAGCGTCACACACTGGAGTACAGCAGCGAACAGCACAGCGTCACACACTGGAGTACAGCAGCCAACAGCACAGCGTCACACACTGAGTACAGCAGCAACAGCACAGCGTCACACACTGGAGTACAGCAGCCAACAGCACAGCGTCACACACTGGAGTACAGCAGCCAACAGCACAGCGTCACACACTGGAGTACAGCAGCCAACAGCACAGCGTCACACACTGGAGTACAGCAGCCAACAGCACAGCGTCACACACTGGAGTACAGCAGCGAACAGCACAGCGTCACACACTGGAGTACAGCAGCCAACAGCACAGCGTCACACACTGGAGTACAGCAGCCACAGCACAGCGTCACACACTGGAGTACAGCAGCCAATAGCACAGCGTCACACACTGGAGTACAGCAGCCAACAGCACAGCGTCACACACTGGAGTACAGCAGCCAACAGCACAGCGTCACACACTGGAGTACAGCAGCCAGCAGCACAGCGTCACACACTGGAGTACAGCAGCCAGCAGCACAGCGTCACACACTGGAGTACAGCAGCCAACAGCACAGCGTCACACACTGGAGTACAGCAGCCAACAGCACAGCGTCACACACTGGAGTACAGCAGCCAACAGCACAGCGTCACACACTGGAGTACAGCAGCCAGCAGCACAGCGTCACACACTGGAGTACAGCAGCCAACAGCACAGCGTCACACACTGGAGTACAGCAGCCAACAGCACAGCGTCACACACTGGAGTACAGCAGCCAACAGCACAGCGTCACACACTGGAGTACAGCAGCGAACAGCACAGCGTCACACACTGGAGTACAGCAGCCAACAGCACAGCGTCACACACTGGAGTACAGCAGCCAACAGCACAGCGTCACACACTGGAGTACAGCAGCCAACAGCACAGCGTCACACACTGGAGTACAGCAGCCAACAGCACAGCGTCACACACTGGAGTACAGCAGCCAACAGCACAGCGTCACACACTGGAGTACAGCAGCCAACAGCACAGCGTCACACACTGGAGTACAGCAGCCAACAGCACAGCGTCACACACTGGAGTACAGCAGCGAACAGCACAGCGTCACACACTGGAGTACAGCAGCGAACAGCACAGCGTCACACACTGGAGTACAGCAGCCAACAGCACAGCGTCACACACTGGAGTACAGCAGCGAACAGCACAGCGTCACACACTGGAGTACAGCAGCCAACAGCACAGAGTCACACACTGGAGTACAGCAGCCAACAGCATGTCGTAGCATACTGACGCACAGCAGCCAACCGGATACACCGACACACAGCAGCAAGGAGCAGCAGCAGCAGCAGCCAACAAGCTTAGTCTTCAAAATCAGGAAAGTCCAGTTGCCCGCCCGATAACCTTAGGGATGGCAAAGCAAATACCTCAACCATGTCAAGCATTATTTCCAGACGAATAAATAGAAAAGCACTTCTACTTTTCACAGCAATAAATACATTTCCGGTCTTCTGTACAATTTGGCTACCTTCGTGGTTCCTGTGCCTCGTAAAATACAACAAAGATGATAGAATGTGATAGTCTTGGTCCCATTGTAAATTATGTAGGGTAGTTCTTGACCCCTGGCGTGTGATAGTCTAATAGAACCGTCGCGAGCCGCAATTAACCCGGCGTAGAGAAGCGCAAGACTTGTCGTTAATTTAGATTTATAACGATTGTGCGAGGCTGAAATATGATGGGTGCTGGCGGCAATTTAGCGCGCGTCCGCCAACACCTAAGACAGCGCGTACAGACTACCTCGCGTCCGTACGTATGCGCGGAGAGAACCGTGTCTCCAGTCCGATGTATTGTCCCTACTTCCCTCACAAGTAAAAACATCACCCTCCGAGCCGACAGGTGGCTCCGCCTCGCGGCCGCGTGCCCGGCGGCGTGATTGGTGGGCCGACACAGCCGCCCGTCCGCCATTGGCAACACGTCATGCGTCACGCCTACTGCCAGCATGGCCGCGGGTGGTGACTCAGGGTTACTCATACATATGCCACGAGCTGAAGGCACATTCTGTGGTCTTGATCTTATCTAAAGCGGATGCAAGTTGGTACATTAGCCACAACATTTCGATCACAGTCATCGGGGTGAATCACACACTGCATTCCTTTCAGCGCGGGCTAGAGACATGACTAATTTGAACTACGTTACAATTCGCCAGGTAGTAGAGCGGCGCTCAGCCCATTCACCCAGCAGATACTTATTGAACTGCAAAAATGTTAGATATAATAAAACCATTTGGCTAACTTTGTTCGATAATATTCAGTTATATAACGTCGCGTGTCGCGTGACTAATGCAGCCACTGTCGACCGTAACGGTGGATGCTCTTATCACGTAATATGGGTTATATTGGCTATCGGAGCCGTACACCGACGGCCAAGCTTCCGGACTAGATAGGCTTGACATTCCTGGTTACGCCCCTCAAATGTGTCATGCATCCGGGCAGCCATGCTGGATGTAGGCACTTGTGCTATCCGCCAATAGCCGGCGGTCCGTCGCGCGTGCCATGAGTGTTACCCAATGGCGATCGCCGTGAGGCGGAGCCGGCGGGCTGTTCACGAGTCGCCCGCCCGTAGTCTGGAGAGAGACGACAGAAGGAGTTGAGCTCTCTCTCACGCCGAACCGCTGTCCGTGGTGATGGCAGTCGCGTCTAAATTGACTGTCGGTACTTGTAAACATTTTGGCTACTCGGTTTGCCCTTCGAAAAGACTGTAAACTGCGTCCGTGCGCTTGCGTGAGCTGTTTAATCATAATCGCCCGTTTGATTGAGTTGCTCAAATATAGAGCAAATTACCGTCGACTTTGGAACTAAGTTATCACAACGCAAGGTCTACTGGACGACAATGGCCTACGAGATCGACTTTGCTACAGAACCACAATTGTACCTGTGCCATTCGAGGCCATCACGACATCCGTGACAAGAGATATTTGTTATTGCACCACAATTGCACCTGTATCATTTGAGGTCATACGACAGCATCCGTGACAAGAGATGACATTTGCATTAGAGGCTTAACTTATGATGGAAACTTGTGCAACAATTACTGCGCTACGACAGTCGTCTAACTACAGAGAACAGTAGTCGATAAAGGGCACGTTGCCAAAAGCCACAAACAGTTGCATCAAAAGGTAAATAGGGACTTCCGCCTTGTCTCCAATTAACATTGTGCAGTTGTATCCTTCACCTTACGTTTTACCTGACTGTTCTCAGTCTTTACACTGCCCCTTTACCAGCTTTGTGGCAAAAAAACTTCCTGTAAACGTAGATGTTTTAAGATTATTCTTACTGCAAGACTTTAAAGGTATGCGTGTAAGCAAATAATTTCGCCCTAAATTGAACATCGACAACGAGTGGGTTCTCCTTCTCAGCACTCTCCAATAGAGCATGCTATCCTGGGCATATCATTTTCAACCGGTGAATTTGGCTGAAGCAACATTGCAATTGATCTATGTATTTCGAAGCCGCTTCGGTGAAAGCCAATTAAGATATTGCCATTAAAATACCCCGGGCTAGAACTGGACTTAGTTTTAAAGTAGGTAACCTCATATTGTGGCTGTATAAATTAAGAAGATGGAATAATGCTTTATGCAAATCCCTAGATGAGCAATGGAACAATGGTATGATAATTATGTTGGTGGGAAGTTTCTGAAATAAGCGTTACCACGTCCTTTTAGTTGTTCTTATGGCATCCTCTTTCGAAAACTAACAAAATTGGAAAAACGAAGTTTTCGTACACTGCTATCGCCTGACATTAAAGTACAAAACAGTTCCAAGTTTTATATCTCACTTGGCGTTCTGGCGAACTTTATAGACCAATCAATATTACATGATGGTCTTTTCATCGATAATAAACAAATGGAACTTCAGTTATTTTTATGCTTCATGTGTCTTCGGGTACAACCCTTCATAAAATAACTGACTTGTGTATAAAAATGGTAATCTGATAAAGGAAGTGCCAGGAATCGCCAGCCGCAGAGAAGACAACCAACGTCTGCAACCTCGCAAGGCTCTCGGCTGGGCATCCGTAGCGGAACTGGCCGAGGATGTGCGAAACAGGGCCTACTGCTGGAGGAGCACTGCACGCTCCTCAGTCGCCGGCGGTACTGTAGCGAATTGGATCAGTCCACGTAATGTGCTGGTCTCCTTTAGAGATTATACTGAACACGTCACCTTGTGTATTTTCGGGTTCGGCACATAACATTGCATACAGGAATTCTGTTGCGGTTTTCAATAAGAACGTGTGTTATGAGTGTTCCATTGTGTATATTGCGGGCCAATGGGCGGTGTAACACGTGCCGAGCATGTTCCACGGCATGCCTTATGGAATTGTGGCTTAAATCTTAGTAACCCCGTCCCCACACAAGTGCCCTAATCGCCCCGAATAAATAATGATGCTATAAAGTAATGTGCTTCCGATGGAGACCTTAATCCCCGAACGAACTAGTGCTTACAAAACGCGAAAATATGTTCCCTCCATCGTACGCTTTTCTTTATCACCTCCCCGAACTGGTGAGACATTCGGAAAACAGTTCTGCCTGCATTGAAATCGCAATGGAAGCATTATCGCGCCAAGTGAATGTACATCGCCGTCAGTGTTGCCGTCCGCGGCGATCATGCTCACCGTTGTCATAATTAAGGACAAGCTGCTGCTTGTGCTGGCCGAGACACCTCGGCTGGAAGCCAATCGTCACCTGCGCCACCTGGTCCACAGCCAGAGTGCCGCAGCGGGGCTCCACACAGAACGGCCTGTGGCACGGAATGCTGTGGCAAACACAGCTCCACAGAAAGGCATGTCCACGGAATGCTGTGGCAAACACAGCTCCACACAGTACGTCCTGTGGCATGGATTGCTGTGGCAAACACGGCTCCACACAGTACGACCTGTGGAATGGAACCCTGGCATATACGACTCCAGGCAGAACGGCATGTGGAACGGAACGCTGGAATGCACGGCTGCACACAGAGCAGCCTGTGGTATGAACAAACATATACGGCTCTGTACAGAACGGTTTGTGGCACAGTGCACAGTGGCTCAGCACGGCCACCAGGCGAGAGAAAGCTTTATCACAACGCTTACCAAATATTGGAAATATAATGGAAATCAGAGGCAGCTGAGCGCAGTGACGGCCTCGCATGTGCGGGCTCGCGAACTTGGCTGACGATACGCAAAACATATTTGCACTCAACTGCCGTGTCTGATGTATTAATTATTGGACAGTGAAAAAAATGAACATAACACAACCGTAAGGAACATTCCCGAGCCTTTTAAATCTGTCATACCTCCACTTGCCCTTGCTTTCTCAATTTCACTTCTGTCACTGATTCCTGACTACTATTTCCTGGCCACTGATTGCTGGCCACTGATTCATGACCACCGATTGCTGGTCAATGATTCCTGATCAATGAGTACCGGCCACTTATTCCTGACCACTGATTACTGACCAATGATTCCTGAACACTGATAACTGACAAAGGGGCCGTTTGACAGCTACGGAAGACCATTTGGTAGCCACAGGGCCACTTTGACATTTGCAGGGGGCTCTCTGAGAGCTACAGGAAGAGGCCGTTTGAAACTTGCATCAGGCACTCACACAGTGACAAATGGTCATTTGACAGTCATAAGGGCCCCGTGTAAGTGGCACTTTCCAGTAGCAGAGAAACGTTCGCTAGTCATACCTAGAGGGCCCTCTGACAGCTACAGCCATTTGACAATTAAAGAGGGTCTGAGAGGATTACAGAGTGTACCTCGAAATTCATAACAGGCCCTTTCACAGTTGCGGAGGGCCTTTTACAGCTACACAGAGCACTTCGATTGCTATCGAGGGTCCTCTGAGCTCTGACGGTTGCAAGGAACCCTCATAGTTACAGGGGATCCTCCGAAAGTTACCAATGGTTCTTTGACGGTTACGGAAAACCTTTAATAATTACAGTTGTGGAGAGCCTGTCAGACAATTACAGAGGGCCCAACTGTGCGGCAGCTACAGAGGTTCCTTTGATAGTCACAAAGGGCCCTTTGATGGTTGCAGTGGGCACTTTGATTGTCACACTCCCACAGGGGACTCTTGAAAGTTAGAGATGGACCACACAAATTACAGAGGACCTCGAAATTTGCACAGGGCCATTTTAAGGTCAAGGAGAACCTTCTGGAAGTGCATGAAGGCCCTTACAGCTACATGGAGGCCGTTTGCCAGTTATAGGGTCCTTGATATCTGTAAGCGTGAATCGAAGGAGTGGCGAAGCTCCTAATGGTTGCCCTCCCCGCCTCCATAGTGGAAACTGAAGTTAGCTGCAGTCTAGAACACCAGATTTCTTTTTAAAACACACCTTGGCGTCAGTTGTATTCACCCAATGCCCTAGATATACCAATCACACACTTCTACAAACTCCACCGCTTATATAACTATGCACGGTAATTATCATCAATTGAAGAATAATGAATGTTACAATAATATTAATTTGCTACATTTGCGTGCTACCGCTTTGGCCACAAATCGATGTGATCAAATAAATAAGCAGTGGGTAATAGAGCTGACCTATGATTTGTAAACACAGATTTGGAGCGCACCCCACCCGATGAACGACATATTATGATCGACCACAGCTTACCAATACGGAGTTGCCCGGAAACACGAGAAGTGCACCCGCTTCTTCCCACCACTGCTGCTGAACTGATTCTATGATCGAGAGCCAAACGGGCCCAGTCTGCCAGTGGGCCGTCTGAAAACAAAATATATATCCCTCCCCCTCCGAGCCCCTAGTATGATTCACACCCCTGGTCTTTGCACTCATCTTCCTTTCCAAATATTTCGGTACATTGTTGGTTGCAGTGCATTTCAGTACAGGCACCCTTTTCCGATTACGGCATCACTTTTCATTAGTGGACGGAACCACAAGGCACAACAGTGCGACTTATGGTTATGAACATATATTTCCACTTACCTAGGAACGTCCAGGGAGAATTTGCCCGCTTTCTGTCCGACGTTTTTAACAGAAAGCAGCTTGGACGTTTCCGCTTGCACTGGTTGGCTCTGGAAGGTGATTCGGTCCGGAAAATCCAAAATTGCCCGTGGCCCAACCACTGTAATAAACCGAACAACGATGTCAAAAAGACGTCAGTGAAGAAACAACAGGAACAAGAACACTATGTCAGAAAAGTAAGCTCCAACTTTTAATACATTCTTTGACCAGCCATAGAAAACATGAAAATGTTTCACGAGAGGAGCAGCAGAATCATTAGGTAGAAAGGTCAGTTTATCCCCTAGACCAAGGGATATTAGCCAGGTGTTACCTGGAGATCTGGCCTGGATATCATCGATGGGAGGAGCGTTTTTAGCATCAGCACCATGGCCTGCCCATGCTTCCAATTGTAACTTGTGATGCACTACTAAAATATAAAACTATATAAAAACATTCCGACAAACATTTAAACACACCTCAAAGTTATGGGGGAGTTTTTTGGGTTTCTTCGCAGTTCGCATAGTCTTGGCAAAGTTCATGAATGAACGCGAAAATATTGGATTTGCTACGACTGGTATTTTGAACTGGCTTGGAAAGCCAACCAATGACTCCCGTGTATGAAACCAGATACATATCGCTAGAGCGGGTCACCAACAACACGCTAGTCAATGTCTCGTCTCAGTGGCACACTTCGTTTGCAGACGCAAGGCGAGGCGAGGCTTTACCTTCGCTGCATCTATGATAATATTCATCCCTAGCTCCCTGTATCTGATGTATATCACGTCAGGAACAGTGTGACAGCATCACATTTATTCCATGGTCAAGCCAGTATAATTTTCCATACAAATACCGTGTCAGTTAGTTCACGAGACCTCAGGGGCGAAATCAATCCGCCTTCCAACTGTATTGTCATTAGACTGACTACACACGCGCGTGCACACACGATCCACACCAAGGCTATGTATGCATCCACCGCGCACCTTCGATGGGTACGGCGAAGGTGACCTGATCGCTGGTGCACTCGAGCTGGTAATGGTAGTCGCACTGCTCCTCCGGGCGGAACGTGATGCGGTAGGCGACGAACATGCCCGGCGCCAGCTTGCCGCCCTGCGCCGACACCAGCGCCACAGAGATGTACGGCGACATGGACGGCATGACGCGCAGCAGGTGTGGGATCTGACGACACAGGGCGACACTGACACGGAGTCGGCAGCCCGCCGTCCGGCCCGGTGCCAGTCGGCCCGCAGCAGGTGTGGGATCTGACGACACAGGGCGACACTGACACGGCGTCGGCAGCCCGCCGTCCGGCCCGGTCCCAGTCGGCCCGCAGCAGGTGTGGGATCTGATGACACAGGGCGACACTGACACGGCGTCGGCAGCCCGCCGTCCGGCCCGGTGCCAGTCGGCCCGCAGCAGGTGTGGGATCTGACGACACAGGGCGACACTGACACGGAGTCGGCAGCCCGCTGTCCGGCCCGGTGCCAGTCGGCCCGCAGCAGGTGTGGGATCTGACGACACAGGGCAACACTGACACGGAGTCGGCAGCCCGCCGTCCGGCCCGGTGCCAGTCGGCCCGCAGCAGGTGTGGGATCTGACGACACAGGGCAACACTGACACGGCGTCGGCCCGCAGCAGGTGTGGGATCTGACGACACAGGGCGACACTGACACGGAGTCGGCCCGCAGCAGGTGTGGGATCTGACGACACAGGGCGACACTGACACGGAGTCGGCAGCCCGCCGTCCGGCCCGGTGCCAGTCGGCCCGCAGCAGGTGTGGGATCTGACGACACAGGGCGACACTGACACGACGTCGGCCCGCACGGTGCCAGTCGGCCTGCCCACGTGGCCATAGCAAGCCGTGCATGGAAACGCAGATCGTCATGACTTATGATTTGTGGAGGAGCCTCTGTAGCCGACTGCAGGTCGGCCTATTGAAACAGGAACTGGCCACGAGTTCAACGTGGAAAGTCGCTTCGAGATCAACACAGGCACCGCTGCTCGTACCACTCCGACTTGTGTGATGCCCCATTGTCCCAAACATTGTCCCAGGTGAGGAAACATTCAATGGCCAAAATAAACAAAAAGTAAACGAGCAATTGACACACATCCGGCGCTTACATTGAGATCCATTATCGAGCACGCTGACATGCGTTTTACCAGGGTATCTGGCTGGGCATCCAGGCTGCCGAGATTGGGCACGTTCAGCTAAAAAATGTCACCGGTATTTCTCGTATCTTTCAACAACCCAACGCGTCCAGGAAAATATCCGATTATCCTTAAGCTCATTGCGCTCGTTGCACGTGAACGCACTGTCAAACATTCGCTCAGCACATTCGTCTCACACAGGTTGATCGTCAGAGACGTAACTGCTTCGTGGATTATGGGCAAATTCAAAACATGACGTAGTGTTCCAGCATACATGTTCTCCACTCTTTTTATTTCACACCAATATTGACATTACCCATTCCATGGTAGGCTGGCGCCGTGTTTGATTTTAAACAAACACAGCTAACGCCTACTGCTAGATAGTGAGGCAAGACCTGGTCGCATTCATATAATATTGCAGGGAGACTCGGAATTCACACAGTGGCAGGAGAGTGCGGCGAGACCCAGTCACATAGCAGTAGAGTGATGCGGCGAGACAAAGTCACATAGCCGTAAAATAATGTGGGAAAGCGCAGCTACATAGTCGTAAATGTACGACAAGCAGGGTGGGCAACAAGTCAAATATAATAATGTTAGTCCAGGTCGGTGGTTTCAGCCGGCCATAGTTAGTTACAACCAACTTTTATGGAAAAAAGCTGGCTGGACACGGAATTTCTTTTCTTCTACTGTAAAACACGTGTAACACTTTTAATATGGCAGCATACGGAACCAGCTATTTCAATTCACCCACCTGTTTTGGTTGCCAAGGTTTATTTCAGTGGATTTTTGCAATGAGGCTCTACCATTTTTAATCACATCAATATAGTAATAATACATACGCTCTGAAATAATGCGGGTATCGCAGTAAGCAAAACTTTCGTGAGGACAATTCGTGCCAATCACACGCAGATCTAGCCCAACAGTTTGGGGGGGGGGGCAGCTTCAGGCGCCGGCCCAACCCTACAAGCCAATGGTGTACCTAGGATTTGCGACACGGGGAGGGGAAATGGATTTGGGTGGGGTGTCCAACATTTCCCTATCCAGTTTTTCAAAGTCACCAGATTACGACGGTTTTTGGAGGATTCCGGTAGGTTTTTGGGTTCCCGGTGGCTTTGAGGACACCGCTGGATCTACTTAGAGTCCCCAAAATGGAATGTTGGGGCCTTGGACGAAATTTGTGGGGGTCCAATGTAATTTGTGGAGTCCCAATGAGATTTTTGGAAGCTTCGGCGCAATTTGTCGAGAGTCAGGCGTGGTTTTCCGGGCCCAGGCGCGAGTTTTCGGGGTCCTGAAGCGAGTTGTCGGAGCCATGATGCGAGTTTTCGGGGCGTGACGAGAATGTTTTCGGGACTTGCATTTTCTGAGCCCGGGTTGAGTTCCGGGCACCCGCACGATTTTTAGGTCCAGACGCGAATTCTTCGGGGCCCTATGCGATTTTGGGAGCTCTAGCGCGATTTTTTAGTCTCCAGATCGATTGTCTGGGCGCGGATTGATTTCCTGGGCCCCGGATTATTTTTCGGGTGTCCCCTTGCGATGTTAGGTCCTCTGCTGTATTTATACATGACCCAGATGTAACTTGTCTACCCCGACGCGAATGATTGGGGAACAGTGCGATTTTGGGACCAGGTGCGATTTTTCGGAGCCCCGGCGAAATTTTTCGGGCCAAAGCACGAGCCTTCAGAGCTTCGACAACAGTTGTTAGGGTCCCGATGCGAATGTTCTGAGCTCGATGGGATTTTTAGGGACCTCTTCTGAATTTGTTCTGAGCCCGGGTCGCTTTTCCGGGTCCCAGTGCGACTTATGGGCCCCGGAGCGAATTTTTGGAGACCCGGTTCAATTGTTTCTGGGCCACGGACCATTCTTTCGAGACCCTATGCGATTTTGCGGACCTCTGGCGAGATTTTTTGGACTCCAGAGCGATTGTCCGGGCCCGAATTGATTTGTGGAGGTCACTGCTGAATTTGTCAGCACCTCGGCTTGACCTTATTGGATCCCGATTCGATTTTTGGGCACTAGCATATTTTTTTTCGGGTTCCTGCACAATTTTTCCGAGACCGAGCAACATGGCAACGACGAAGCATATATACCTACATTTTGTTGCAAGCAATTGCCTGATGTCCATGGTCGCTGTCCTTAACACATCCCAACACCACAAATGGCATTGCCCCACAAAAGCTTCCCAAGCAGCAGAAGCGTCTTATTTTGTTGTAATTGCTGCTCGCGATTAACATTTTCTCCTCTGTGCTATTTTGACATAGGTG
Organism: Ashinkailepas kermadecensis; assembly: GCA_034440615.1. NCBI lineage: Eukaryota > Metazoa > Arthropoda > Thecostraca > Neolepadidae > Ashinkailepas > Ashinkailepas kermadecensis. The sequence continues at coordinate 150,362 of JAOTOM010003472.1, forward strand.
TAGGGACAGGGAGGACAGGAGGAATGCCCCCCCCCACACACACACACATGAAAGCTTAACATTAATGCTATGGCGATGCAAGGTGAGAATCAACTTCGAAAGTGTTTTTTGCCATCTCCAAACTTCTTGCGACGTTTCTGTATTTTGAACAACTAGAAAATACTACACTAATTTAAGGAATGTCCTGATGCCACATCGGACTCATACAGTAGGGGTGAAGCAGGGTCTTTGGATTGGCGAAGTGTTCTAAGTCATGTCTATGCAATTCGTATTTTTATATTTTGGAAGCTCTCTCCACATTCAGCCTCTTGTATTTTGATGAACCCAAGTTGCCATGTGTTGAGGTTTATTTGAGCAAGCTATCTCGGGGCCGCAAGCGATACGCAAGTTTACTCTTTTTTAAGTCGGTAATCCTGAACAAATTCTTTCTTTTCGTGCATATTTTGTGGCGGTCGTCCCACCTAGATATTCATTTTAATATGCCCTAGTATGTGACATCAAACTGATACCTTCAGGTCAGTTTCTTGCCACGTCGGGGGGGGGGGAGAGCTTCCCATGTCAGACTATTGGGAGGGCATGGCTCCCGTGACCCCCCTCCCTCTAGATCCGCTAGTGGTGGCAATTTACTTTTCTTTGTTCCTATATTTTCTCAACAAAATGGGTAGATTGCTTGATAAATTATTTAAACGGGATTGTACTTGACCGATTCTTTCACGGCAAATGTGTTGTTACGGGCTACGCAGGGGAGGATGACCGAGGGAACATTAGGGCTTTTAGATCGATTCTTCCCGTGTAACGTTCGTCATCGCGTAGGCGTAACATTCACTTTCAAAATTAATGACGGTATTGGCGGTTTCCCTGAATTCGAATAGCAGCGGAGTCCATGGTTACAGGGAATTGGCGTTATTTTCTGAAAAGTGCAATCAATGTACAGAACGTAATCTGTTCACAAGCTGAGAACATATCATAAAAATGACTTCGCTGAAACGGCCTCAATCGGCTATACTAAACCTTAAACGTGCCTGAAGATCCGATACACCCAACTTCCAGGTTGGCTAGTACATGAGCAATTTAAAACATTTGGCAGACAAAAATAACATTAAACGTCCTTTTGACAGCCCTAAATATATTTTTTTTAAAGTTGAACTTTTCAGTTCCTTTTCATTGGTGCAAAAAACAAAAATATGCGAAGAAGCTTTCACGGTAGCATCTTCTTCATGTGATAGTTCCGTTCATTTTCGTTACCCGTTCGACGCTTGGTGCTTGGCAACTGCACCTCAGCATTCGGGAATATCACAACAGCCGTGGGGAGAAATAGGACATGTGGTTTTCAGTTGCGATTGAGTGACGTTACAACTGCGCAGGGTTTGCCTAAATCCAGTGTGCATTGGTGGGACAACTGTGAAGAGGTCAGGCGTAGGCTGCCTAAAGCAAGTACCTGCAGAGCGTAAAAGGTATTGTTTCGCCTGATCTTTGAATCTCGCTGCTAAATCTTTTTCTAACCTCATTTTTGTCCAACGATCTCCAGACCGTTTCCCGCGCGAGCAAAACCCGTTGATTCTCTCCGAACTAGCTTCGTTCGGCCGGCTAAAGCCACGGCCCTAATCCATGATATCTACTGGACTAACCGAACTGCCAGCGGTGGCATTACGGTCTACTCACAGAGTCGTCATTGCGGAAGATGACCTGCTGCTCCTGGGTGTCGCAGCGGCCGAACTGCTGGAACACGATGCGGTGCGGGATGACGGTGAATGCCTTGTAGGGTCGGCGGGCGGCGTACAGTCTGTTCAGCTCGCGCACGTCCGAGAAGGCGCGGTGCCGCTCCGCCGTCGTCATGCACATCTCGCGCTTGTACTGGGACGGCCGCATCTGCCGCGCACCCCGCTACTGGCTCATCGTGCCGTACAGTGACGGGGCGGTACTTTAGTACCACGCACTCATATCATACTAAGTCAATGCAATCGCCGACAACACCTTGTAACAGACAGTATCTAGCTCAGCTATTGAAGCTAGCTATATCCCCTCCAGCTATTGAAGCACTCAGCTATATCCCCCCCCCCCACCCACACACACCCAGTTATATGCTTAGCTGAGTGATCTGGTATGGCTTCTACCATTGGGCATTGGATGTATTGCAGTGCACGTTGTCATGGTGGTCACAGGGCCGAAAATCCTTGCCTGCAGTTTACGGTCGTGTTCCAAAATACGAAGTCATGTTCCGCACCCGGCGCCATTCTCGTAACACTATTCTCATTTATGTCATGGCGTGGTATCCCAGAGAGCACTCCGGGTGCAAATGAACTTGGTACGGTATACACTCATGGACAGCTTGGCTTTCGCACAAACTACGCCGTCGCCGGCGTGGCGATTTCGAGGTGGTGTACTGCATTGCCATATTTTGTCCGCGTTGGAGAGCAGTGGTGTTTGGCGCTGCCTTTCTGGATCCACAAGTGGCATGACGTTTTTGAAGAGCAAATAAACAATCCTCGCGCGTAAACGCAAGCAAATCACCCTCATGATTACATGTACCACTTGGCACGAAAAGTGTTGCATTGTTAACGGTGACGTTGAGGAGGTAAGCGAGCACATGAATATATATATTGTTCTTTGCATCGTATGTTTACTCATACAAGACACGTTCTGGTCCATTCTGTTTATCCCACTCATTCCCCCACTGCACTTCGCAATAACGTCGAAAGCGGATACGCTCACTTTTTTACGTTCGCTTGCCGAAACCTTTCCTTAGACACGTTCCTTAGACAGGCGATTAGCACCAGTTAACACCATGATCATTGGAAACCACGGTATCTAGTTCATTAGCATGCCAGAGCACCATAACGGACGAGTTTTTTTTAATCTAGGAAGGCTCCTCTGCTACTTGTGCGGTGTTACTTCTTCCGCTGATCGCGGCGGGAAGTACACAGTTATTCCCAGCCGTCCCGTAGAATAGCGTTCCCTGTGGCTTCGTGCTACCTTTGCCAACCTTGTTGACGGGAAATCGTTGTCAAAATACATGCAGAACATTGGTTCTTCTTTATTCTTCATTTTCTAATGTCGACCCCTGTTTCGGGAAGCGTTGAAACATCAGACAAAGTCTCGACTTCATCGGTCATGTCAAGCTAAGAACGGCAGCCTTGCTTAAATCAATTGTATGCACACAGCTGCATACTTCACTTGGAGTAATTCAATCCGGAATGCACAACCAATGGGCGAAGCTGTCGCCCGATGTTTGCATCGCCATCGAATAGGCTTACCTTTCATGAACGACTTCGATGGGTGGCGACAGAAATGAGGCACCATCGACCGATGGATTAATTTTTTTCCCCGGCCTAGATACTTTTCCAAACACCATTAAGATTTCCAAACATGAAACGTTTAGAATCTTGACAACGATCTAGAATCTTTCTTGGGCGCTGAAGGCGCTGAGGAAAGATTCAACGGACAGTTTCTCTGTCAGGCGACAGGAGTCAACGGTAAGTTCTATGTGCGCACATTCCACGCTAAATTCCTGAAGGCAGTCAGTCAGGCGCTACGTTCTTTCAAATATTTCGCGCAGCAATGATACACCTGCAAGAAGCCTTCCGAAAAAAACGGCGAATGACCGGCGGTTCCATCAGGAATTCCAGTGAACCCCGTGAAATGCACCGAGAACAGTGTGTCCGCGGGGAATCCCAAGAAGTACGCGCACAATGGGTAGGCCCATGGGCTGCCCCCACCCCCAAAGAACAATGAAAAGAAATCGTTCGGAATACATCTTGCTTCCATTACCATTGGCGTCAAAAGTTTGCCTGCAAAATTATAAGACTAACAAAATCCGATCCCAAAAATTTAGAGATCACGACAAAAGTCATCTTTTTGTTCCCTTACCTTACGGGGTATATATGAAATTTGTGTGGCCCCTGGTAACTTTCTAAATAAGAGGGTTACACAAATGACCTGAACACATTGTCTACATACAATTTCTGTCGCTTTTTGTTATGCATATGAATGTTACACGACCTACGGCTGCTAAGTTATCCGCTTGGCCCATGTACGATATCGTGAGCAAGTTCGCAAAGCGTGCCTAAGATGCGCAAATGAAGATTCAGGTTGCACAGAGGCTAAATCGGCTGCCGATCCATTGTGCCCAACAAGAGGCACGCCATGGAGACGGCTGTGCGATGTTATCCATGACCGTCATGAACACTTTTCGCAGTGATAAATTACTCGTGAAATAGGGTGAAATTCACCACTTTCTGAATACTGAATAGACATTCCTCCCAAAGGCGATTGACATCGTGCTTGTTAATGTGTGTTTATGAATTATCGATCCCTCGTTTAGAAGAACATTTAGTTCCCTCGAAGAACTACTCTACTAGCACAGTGTCCCGTGCACTGAAGCATCATGCTTATGCTCACTATAACGAATTATGATACATAAACGTGTCGCAGTGCAATTCCAAGTAGATTGCCTATGATGTGATCTGCAAAGCAATATCATTTGTTGATTGCATGGTATTGTTATCGTTATCGTTAATAAGGCATCCCTATATTAGCTATTTTCCAAAATAAACGAAAAAGGTACACATTTATGCATGATATGAGCTCAAAATTGCGCTTGAAGAACTTCAACGATATGCCGACATAATTTCCATTGATGATTTCGACATCCAGTGCACTCGTTTCGACACGTGACATAAGGTTTTGAGTATAGGTCCGGTTGAAAATTGGGCGGTTTGGCTACGGCAAATTGCCAGCTGGATCCACTACTGATCTGGACCCACACAGCGCTGACAGGTTTCCACCGCTGATTGAGGAGCCCATGGTGACGCCTATGTTTATGCTTGGCCTTGCAAAGTGCAAAATAAGCGGGGCGGCAAATCAGCCCACGTCATCCCGCGCCGCAACCGAAGGGTATGTATATAACATCACACATGGAAACGAAGTCGATGACTTGTGATATGAACTCGCTATATCTCCTTGGACACAAGCAGGATACCAGCATTCAAGTGTGAACATTCCACTGTTTTGGTCGATTCTTTCAATACGACGCCTGTGGGTTAACCGCAAAGGTTCCCGAAAACTGAAGGGAGGGGTCAGCAACAATGACGGATCTAGGATTTCGCCAAGGTATTAGATGCAATTTTGAGGGAGCGCGGACCTGAGCTCAGGGGCGTCTGAAGTGGAGTCACTTCCCCCGAGAGGCGCCACTCATCAAGAAAATGTCATGTCCGTGAAGTCAGCAACAGCCACAGCCGACAACCCCAGCAGACCGCTCCAGCCGACTTAAATTAATGTTCCTGTCACGCCACCACCAGGGGCGGATCAAACGAGAAGGTTAGGGTGGAGAAGGGAGCGACGCTAACCTGAGAGGAGCACCAGGTGCTTCCGTGCTATAGATAGCGCCATCCGGACATGTGCCCGTCCCTCCCATGACAATTCCTGGATCCGCACCTGGTGTCGAGTACGGGAAGAGTTCGCCTCCTTCGCCACCCTAACCCTCCCATTGGATCCATCCTTGGTAGCGACATGATCAGTAATTTAAGTTGGCTGGAGCCACTGATCTATATAGATTAGCTAGACATACTTCTCGAATTCTCACAAAATTTCGATGAGATGCAGAGAGGTGTACCTGGAGCGGGCGAGTCGATAATCCACTGACAATTCACACATACCCATAACATCCACAAGAAGAAAATCACAACAATTGGAGAAAGCCGCAAAAATACACAGAGTGAGCCAAACTTATATCAGTTCATAGCTGCCAAATGTGTTCATCGGGCAAAAAAAATCCACTGCCAAATTCAGGTGAAATGTCCCGTGCTGTTCGAAATAGCAGGGTGGAAAGGTTGTTTGTGCTTTAATCATGTCGTATGTGCATCTTTGTATCTATCCAAGGTGAAAGATGTGTTTTTGTAGAAAGGGTACTTGCCTTAAAACGCGCCCTGGTGGGCCTCTGAAAATTACGCGCACTGGAGGGGGGGGCGGATACCGCCCCCCTAAGATCTCGGCTCCTATTAAAGCCGGAGTAACGACATTCTCAGGGTAGATGGATACGGTAGTGAACTCTATTGTATGGAAATATCATGACCTTAAATCAATATCTTCAAGGTCAAATGAGGACACATATATCAAAATTGTATTGTTTTGCGTGGCTTGGCTTGTCATTGTTATGGATCGCTGTGCTTATTTAAATGCTCCAAAATGGGCATCAATGATGCTTTGGACATTACTAATGATGCAATATAGATGCTAGACCCGGCATTTGACCTCAGGTCACCTATATCGCAGCACTTTATCAGGTCAGTTATCTGTTCCAGTTACAGGAACCGGGTCGCCCATCCGACTGCTCCGTCGGGCGGCTCGGCGCAATCGGCTTCGCGAAGAAAGGAGTGCAGTACATGAATAAAGTATGGAAACGCTTAGGTACACAATGACAAACAGTAGTTTTCAGGATGTGTAGGGAGTAGCATGCAAAGTGACATAAATCGCATGACAGTCATTTGCACTTATGACAACATTCCAAGTTGACCAAATTTGGTTCCATTAAGATGTCATGAACTTGACCCGACTTGACCTCGGCGACCTAACATGACCTTGAAGCTATATAGCATAACAATATACATCAAGCAAGTCGCTAGTGTTGCGAAGAACACTTTTGTCAATATACGGGAAGCGCATCAGTGCCGATTTTTGTGGTCTGGCACTACGAAATGTTTTGACTTTAACGGCCTCTAACTCGAGAAATTTAAGGTCGATAGTCGTTTTGCTTACTTTAAACGACGCGCCGGACATTTATAAGCAGGTACGCAAAAAATGGTGTCTATCGACCGGTAAAATATGAAGTTATGTACGAAAAACCGGAAGGGTTGGCGGATTTCGCCCCCCCCCCCCGCCACCTCCAGTGCGCGTGTTAAGCCTTTTGGTTTTCTTAACCTGTTTTTGTTTTGCATTTGGTCATTGGTGCGCGTATTCAATCTCCCTGGTGTGGATTTTGGCCTTCCCGGTGCGGAATTCTTCCGCGGCTGATGCGCTTCCTTGAGCCGTTTGCCATACTTTACAGCCTGGGTCAGAGGGAAACCGAATCTCCACGGGAGGCGACATTTCGATCCCAAGGGGAGAGGTCTTCCCCTTCACACCCTCCTCGCACCGTCCCTGGTCAGCACTTGCCCCGCATCTGCACTCACGGTTGCTCAGGACAAGCTGGAAGGTTGGTGTGTAGGTACATACTTAGGTTGGTAGGTAGGTAGGTACCCAACTATCCCTATTTAATACCAAAGTTCCTACATACCTAGGCATGCCTTGCCAGCCTGCCTACTTAGTCCTGAGATAGAAGCTATGCAAGGAAGTCTTAGAATGCTACTTACCGGTGCGAAGATTCCTAAAAATCAGTCGTTATAGTTCGATAGGTTACATGCACCCGTCACCAAGCTCCTCTCCAACGCAACCCTCGTGCGTTATCGCTGGGTCAGCTGGGCAACATCTCTGATATAACGCTGTTGCCATGGAAACAAAATCGAGGGTATTTACTGTGCGTTCGGCAATAGGAATAATATTAATGAAATGATCTACGGAATAATTAACCTTTCTGATCTCTGAACAACATTTCAAAAATATTCACCACATTTGTCGCATACGCTGTGACGACAACAACTGCTGGATTCGGCACCAGCATATTCCAGAGTACCTTGTGGATCACATAATTCTGATCAGGCTCAAATATATGCTGCGAGATAAAGTGTTATACCCAGGGATGATTTCTTGAAATTATTGGGGGAGGGCAAAATACATAGCCACAGGGGTGTTGTTTTATCATAGTAAGGGAGCAAGTACCCTTTCAATGATGGACTTTTCCCTAACAATTACAACTTTAACATGAGGCCCTATGGAGTATGTCCCTCGAATCCATTTGGACAGTGCCATTCCCCTCACGCATTCTCCCTCCCCCCCCCCTCCCAAGAAAACAAATTAAACTCTCGTGCATGGAGGCAACGGACAGGCCCAAATAGATTGGGAAGCATATTCCATTCGGTCCCATGTTAAAAGTTGTAATAATTGGTGGACAAAGCCAACATTGAGGGAGCACTTGCCCCCTCCTAGGTATGCAAAACAACACTCATGGTTATGCCGTCATCACACAGACATGGAAATTTGTGTGATATGGATCACACAAATCTTGTAACATCGAAGCATCAGCAGCCTGTGGCGCTCTTTTTCTATTTGAAATTGTGTACGCCGTTGATGTTGCTTTGCAGCCCGAAAATATTATCCCATCTTTGACCCTAGTTTGAAGATTAGGCGTCGGATCGGAAAAATTTCCGAACTTACTCATCCCGAATAAAGTTGGACCAACGAACATTTTGACAATTTTCCCACAAAATGGATGGCGTTGTAATCCATCTGGTCCTAAAAACACCGCACGTGCATTTTGGTGCACCTTCTGTGCTATATTGTGGATCTCTGTAGCTATTTTAAGAAGTATCCATACCTGATGTTTCTCCGTCCCGAATGTCCTGTGTTCCATATTGTAAAAATGCATACCATGTCACCACTCTTCATGTAAGTATGTGCCTGTGAAGTAGGCAATATATTCGTTATTAACAACACCCAGCAGATTTTGCACGGCAGCGATGCCTCTCCCCCGCAGCTTACACAATGTTCGACCTCTAAGGAGAACGATGAGCACCATACCTAGCAGCGTCAAAACTGGGCGGCAGTCAAGTTGCTCGGAGCTTGTGACCTAGTCAAGACGATTCCCTGTACCATTTTGCATGCATTCCAAGCTTTGCATGCTTTGGGGGGAGGGCCTCCAAAATTGCACTGCAATTACAAGCTGCAATTGGCCTTGCCGCCCCAAAATAATTTTAACTTTATCATGGGACCCGTGATATGCCTTGCTTT